>CAUYPK010115808.1:0-53155 GCA_963574355.1 Loris lydekkerianus | reverse complement strand
CCCAAACCTCCCCCCTCCCTTCCCCTTCCTTGGCCCTTTCCCCATAGTCTTATAGTATCCAACTGTGTTTTGATGTACTTTTTGGTAACCTTTTCCTTCCCAGTGTACCTATGGATTTGTGGCTTGTCATAGACTAAAGTTGTCCTATGACTTTTATTTATTACCTGTTTATCTGGGTGCTAATGGTCACAGGCTGGGCGATGAGGGGCCCTTACAGGCTGGCCTCTCAGACCCATGGGCACAGCCCTAGCTTCTCCCACATTTGCTGGTGGCATCAATGCTCTTTTCCTGGACCCACATGGAGCTAGGACTGCGTTGGGCAAGAGGCACGGGGTGAGCCCTGGTGGGGGGCCATTGGTGCTCTTGGTCCCCATCTAAGAGGCACTGAGACATCCAGCTTGATTTAACATTGCTGAACCTGATATGTTCTGCACCAACATGAGAATACACAGAACACCCACGTAACACTTTACTCCTTAAACTGCAGATCCACGTTCGCCTGTGTGTGAGTCTCGCCCTCACTGACCACCGTCACATAGCTCCTCACCTGCAACTCTGTGGGACACACCTGGGTGGCTCATTTGGGACAGCAACTTGGCTGGAGAGCTGGGAGCCTCACAGCATCCTCACTCCTGTAGTGACTTCCTGGGGATTCAAGAAGCTTCACTGGCGATTGCTGAAAATGCATCATCATACAGGGAAAAACTGTAACTTCTCAGGAAAGGGGTCTGGCACCAGGAGGAACACTCTGCACCATGAGACCACACTGCTGAAGAGACAGCAGGGCATGGAAGGGCGCTTGATCACAAGTTTTATTGCAAACAAATAACACAAAACAGCATATGGGCATTATCCCAATCCCCTGCAAAAATCATTTGTGCCACCTAAATATATGTATATATAAAATCTATATAAATGCATATATGGATGCTATCTGTGTATGTGTAAGAATATATGCATATATTTATACACCTCTCCATGTATATACTTAAAAATATAGAGTACGTTTCCCTATACCTTATACGCATATAAATATGTGTATGTCTGTTGTATACATATAGACTTCTAGGTGTATTGTCAAATAAAATTTCACCCAATGGAGTTTAATAATCTACTTGGCTTTTCTTAGTGACTCACGACTCAGGCCTCAACTCATCTAAGAAACAAAAGGTGACTTGGTGAGCTGAGCAAAGGAGGTTGGTTTTATAGGCAGAAAAGGCTGTTTTTTCAACTTGACTATTGTTGGTAATATTGTTTTATTACTTTAAGAATGGAACATGATTTTAACCCCTTTGGGGGGTGAATTCAACTTTGAAAAACCTTTTTTTATTTTTCTTTTTGTTTTATTTATTTATTTATTGTTGGGGATTCATTGAGGGTGCAAAGAACCAGGTTACACTGATTGCATTTGTTAGATAAACTCCCTCTTATAATTGTGTCCCACCCCCAAGAGGTGTTTCACACACAGTGACCCCATCTCCTCTGTCTCTCTTTCCCTCTTCCCACTCCTCCATTCCTCCACCCTGCCACCATGTACTAGGTGTGAAAACCTTTTTGCAATTGAATGACCAATTTATTGAAACACCAGGCAAAAAAACAATATTTAAAAAATTAATTAGTTTCTGTTCAGAGTAAAAACAGCCATTTAACTTGACATTGAATGATGGAGATACATTTTTGGTAATGTTCAGTATATCCCACAGAACTCACCTAGACATTCCCAATTTGGGAGTTATAGCTGTCATGGCACTGTCATGAATGACAGCAGTGTTGCTTAGGACAAGCTTCAAATCTACGGAAATGTCTTCAGATACCTGTGTCCTTGACCTCCCAACACTTTGTGGAAAGGCATGCTAAGGACTGGCAGGACATGCTGGAAATTTGTACTTCTGTGGGTGATGTACTGAAGTGAGGTAGAGGTGCCATTTTTCCTTTTTGCTTGATTTTTCATATGGAATTAGTGTGGCAGTGTCTTTGCCAGAGTGACAGAAAGGAAAAGACTGTTAGTGCCAAAAGCATAGATTCCAATTATTTGAAGGAATGCTAGAGGATACTGAATGCCTTCAATGAAAAAGACTGGGCCCTGTTTGGGGGGAGTTTGAGCTTAATTTCTAGCCCTTGATTTAATAAAAATGACCTTTCCATTCTAGTTACTTAATTTTCATACAGTAGGAAAAATGTTCAGGAGTCACCATTGACCAATCCTCCTTATCTTTGTAGTGGGCTTTCCGAACATTCCATGAGACTTTTCCTATATTTATTTGATACCTTATGTCAGGAAACAATTTGATTTATAGATAATATAGAAGTTTCATGGGTAAATGTTTCCTGAAATGTCATGTAATTGCTTCAACCTCTTAAAATTACACACAGAATGTGAGTCAATTCTATTTGATATACTTTAAAAATACATCTTTAGGTAACTGAGAAAAAGACATACAAATTAAGAGACTGGGAGAATTTGGGAGAATAAAATTTTTGCGCAAGTATTAACATTTCATAGCAGACATTCATATTATGAATGTTTTTGCAAAATAGGAGGCATACTAACTAGAAAGCTATTTCATTAATTGTATTAATGAAAAACTCTGGATCTTATAAATGGGGCTTGCAAGTCTTTCATACATTCCTTTCTCCTTCTAGACTGAACTTTGTGAAGGCAGAGGGAATGTCTGGTTCACTTTTGATTCCAAGATTTAAGATAGGGTATGGGGAGTTAACTGAGAGGCATACAGATGCAGAGTCTTATGGCTGTTTATAATCATTCTAGAATGATTTTTGAAAATCCTAAAGAGAAGAACATTGAAATAGCAATCTCACCAATAATCCAAGATTTAGAGGCTGTGTGAGGATTTTTGAAGATGTGAGTTATCTCAAGTCACAGAATAAAATAAGATAACGAAAGGAACAGAAATAGTAGAAGTACTTAAAAGAAAAGGAGCAACTTCTACTAACTACAAATGAAGAAAATTAGTGATTCTAATTTTAAAAACCTAGATATACAATATCACAAGCATATTGGATACTTAATATATAATTTATTAATTCAACCTTAGTGCAAAGATTAGAAAAACTCTATCCAGATAGAATATGAAAGCAAACACATTACTTGCATATAGTATAATGTGAACTATATACTGAAGAGTGTCAGCCTGTCAAGATAATCATTCAGAATAATGTGACCATTAAACAATGTGCTGAAAAGCATAGACAAGAAATTGAGATATTCATCATAGAGGGGAAGATTGGGTAGAGCCCTTGTCACATTGGAACACAATATGGACAAGTAGTTATTAGAATATCTGAGAATTGTGATTTGCCTTTCAAGTACTTATTCTCTCACCTCTTTGGGGTGCTTATATATGAGCTTAAGGAAGGAAGTAATTAAATAATGAAGTCCAAATACGACTTTAATTATATTTCATCTTTCAAAAAGAATTTTAGCACAACCTTTTGACAGTTGGAGAAATTATAAATGATTGATACTTAACAACTTATTTACAAACATTGCAATAAAAAATACAGAAAATTAAGTCATGCTATTGGATGATGACTTTCTGAGTGGATAGTTCAGCCTCATGTTCAGAGAGGGAAGGTTTGGCTCAATTGAGGTTATAGTGAAAATTATTCCTATCGATATTCTGTCAATACCTCCTGTAAAAGAATATAATTTCACAGATAAGCTCAAAGCTTGGTCTACAGAGGATATGGTGCACCTAGAAAAACAGACACTCAATTCTCTTGTCTACCTGCAAAGCTCTCAGAAATATACTGACTACTGGAGAGAAGGAAAGGACTAGAAGATATCTAAAACTTCACAAATGCAGGGGGAGGAGGTTGAAATCTTGCTCCTTGCTGATGACATGATCTTAGAAAAACCTAGAGACTCAACCACCAAACATCTGGAAGTGTCAAAAAATGCAGTAACATCTCAGAGTATAAAATCAATGTCCCAAATCAGTAACATTTGTATACACAATAACAGCCAAGTTGAGAAGCTAATAAAGGATACAATTCCCCTCACAGTAGCTTCAAAGAAAATGAAATTCTAAGGAATATGCCTAACAAAAGAGGTAAAGTATCTCTACAAAGAGAATTATGAAACACTAAGAAAAAAAAAAAAAAAACAGAAGAAGACATTAACAAATGGAAGAACACACCATGCTCTTGGCTGGGAAGAATCAACATTTTTCCCAAAGCAATCTACAGATTCAATGCAATCCCCATTAAAATAACAACATCATATTTTGAAGAATTGCAAAAACTAGTACTTCATTTTGTATGAAACCAGAAAAAAAACGTACAGTTAAGGCTATCCTTAGCAATAAAAACAAAGTCGGAGGCATCACCCTAGTCTGGCATCACCAGACTTCAGGCTATATTACAAGTCCACAGTAATCAAAACGATGTGGTATTAGCACAAAATTAGAGACATAGACATAATAGAAACAAAATAGAAAACCAAGAGATGAAACCAGTCTCTACTTGCCCTGTGAACTTTGATAAACCAACCAAAAGTGCAGAGTGGAGAAAGAATCTCTAGTCAATAAATGGTGCTGGTAGAACTGGATAACTACATGTAAAAGACTGAAAGTGGACCCACCTTTCACCACTTAAAAAAAAAACTCAAGATGGATAAAAGATTTAAGTCTAACATATCAAACAATAAAAATCCAAGAAGAAAGCATGGGAAAAATTCTTAATGATGTTGGCTTGGGTAAAGATTTTATGATGAAGACTTCATTGGCAATTTCAACAACAAAAATAAACAAATGAGACTTAATTAAGGTGAAAAGCTTCTCCACAGCTAAGGTCACAACAATTAAAGCAAAAAGACAACCTTCAGAATAGGAAAGATATTTTCATGTTACAAATCTGACAAATGGTTGATAACTAGAATCTACAGATAACTAAAATTAATGAACAAAAAAAGAGCCAACAATCTCATCTATTACTGGGCAAGAGAGACATGGACAGAACCTTCTCTGAAAAAAGACAGATGAATGCCTAAAAAACATATGAAAAATGCTCATTGTCCCTAATCATCAGAGATACGCAAATCAAAATCACCTTGAGATATCACCTAACCCCAGTATGAATAGCCCACATCACAAAATCCCACAGCTGCAGATGCTGGCATGGATGTGGAGAGAAGGGAACCCTTTTACACTGTTGGTGGGACTGCAAACCAATACAGCTTCTTTGGAAAGAAGTATGGAGAATCCTCAAAGAACTTGAAATAGTTCCATTTGATCCCCCAATCCCATTACTAGGCATCTGCCCAGAAGAAAAAAACAAAACAAAACAAAAAAAAACCACTTTGTCATAAGGACATTTGCAATGGCTAAAACTTCCATTACAATGTTAAAGAGCAGTGGAGACAATGGGCAGCCTTGTGTGGTTCCTGATCTGAGTGGAAATGATTTCAATTTAACTCCATTCAATACGATATTGGCTGTGAGTTTGCTGTAGATGGCCTCTATCAGTTTAAGAAATGTACCTTCTATACAACTTTTCTTAAGTGTTCTGATCATGAAGGGATGCTGGATATTATCAAAAGCTTTTTCTGAATCAATTGAGAGAATCATATGGTCTTTGTTTTTTAATTTGTTTATGTGCTGAATTATACTTATAGATTTACGAATATTGAACCAGCCTTGAGACCCTGGGATAAAACCAACTTGGTCATGGTGTATAATTTGTTTGATGTGTTGCTGGATTCTGTTTGTTAGTATCTTTTTTTTTTTTTTTTTAAATTATAGCTGTGTACATTGATATGATCATGGGGCATCATAAACTAGCTTCATAGAGCGTTTGACACATTTTCATCACACTGGTTAACATAGACTTCCTGGTATTTTCTTAGTTATTCTGTTAAGACATTTGCATTCCACATTTACTAAGTTTAACATATACCCTTGTAAGATGCACCGCAGGAATAATCTAACCAATCCCTTTCCCTCTACACCCCTCCCCCTCCCTCTCCTCCCTTTCCGCCTTCCCCCATTCTTAGGTTGTAACTGGGTTATAGCTTTCATGTAAAAGCCCTAAATTAGTTTCATAGTAGGGCTGAGTACATTGGGTACTTTTTTTTCTATTCTTGAGATACTTTACTAAGAAGAATATGTTCCAGCTCCATCCACGTAAACATGAAAGAGGTAAAGTCTCCATCTTTCTTTAAGGCTACATAATATTCCATGGTGTACATATACCACAATTTATTTGTACCAGAATGTTTATTTCAGCCCAATTCATAATTGCTAAGTCATGGAAAAAGCCCAAGTGCCCATCGATCCATGAATGGATTAATAAATGGTTACTACTTATTAACTGTTTTTCTATGCCAGACCTTAGAGTAAATATTATATATATTTTTAGCATGTCCACATGAAAGTTGACATTTTTTATGTAATGTTATTTTTCTTTAGCAATAATGACAATTATAGATAATCAGTTCTGAACATCTTTTTCCACTATAATATTGATTCTTCACTCTAAGGACAAACAACACATAGAATTTCAGAAGTAGAAGGGACTTGAACTAGTCTCTCTTTTTGAAAGGACAAAATTGAGTTGCTAAGAGCTCATTAATTCACTTTCGAAAGTCATACAGTGGCAGGCTGTTTGAACCTATTCTGGCTGTGGTCCACATTGGTTTTTCAGAACTGTAGAAGTGTTAGGATTACATAACCAATTCCAAGTATATTTCTTTGATCTTCCTTTGTTTTTCACCTTGGAAATATTTCTGCCTCTTAGAGATGCTATGCCTGACAGTTGTGACTTTGTAAACTTCAAAATTGGATTTAATTTTATCAATTCATATCATTTTGTCTGGTAAACATCTATCTTTTCATTTTTCTCCATTTGCTCACTTCAATTCCATTCATAATTTCTTATTATCTATTTTATGTAACTTGCTTCTCTCCAACTTGTATTCCTGACTTTCACCCTTATCTATATTTTCCTTCACTGGGAATATACTTTTGCCTTTGCAGCAACACAAATATTTACTTTGTAAAAAAGATTCATAATTAAAATATTCACATCATTCTCTTTGTAGAGATCTTCTACCTGCTCGGTTAAGTATATTCCTGGGAATTTTATTTTCTTTGTAGCTACTGTGAATGGTATTGAATCTTGGACTTGACTCTCAGCTTTACTGTCATTGATATGTAGGAGTGCTAGTAATTTGTGTACATTGATTTTGTAACTTGAGACTCTGTTGAATATATTTATCAATTCCAGGAGTATCTTGATGGAATCTTTGGGGTTATCTAAATATAAGATCATGCTGTCAGTAGAAAGTGATAGTATCATCAAAGAAATGCAAATTAAAACCACAATGAGATATCATGTTACCCCAGCTAGAATGGCTTTTATTAAAAAGTCAAAAACCAACAGATGCTGGCGTTAATGCAGAGAGAGAGAAAGCTTATATACCGTTCGTGAGACTTCAAATTAGTGCAACCTCTATGGAAAACAGTATGAAGATTCTTCAAAGAACTAAAAGTAGTGCTACCATTCAATCCAGCAATCCCACTACTGGGTATTTGGCCAAAAGAAAAGAAGTCATATCAAAAAGACACCTGCACTTGAATGTTTATTTCAGCACAATTCACAATTGCAAGATGTGAAATCAAGCCAAGTGCTTCTTCATTAGTAGATTAACAAAATATGGTGTATGTATACTAGGAGTACTACCCAGTCATTAAAAAAGGATTAAATTACTTAATGCCTTTTTCAACAATCTGGATGGAAATAGACACCATTATCTTAAGTGAAGTATCTAAAGAATGGACAAACAGCACATGTACTCACTGTTAAATTGGAGCAAACCAATGTGCTCACACGTGCACAGAGGGAAGTAAAAGTCATTGGAAATTAATCCTGGGGATGGTTAAGAAGGGGGTGGGCAAAACGTGTACAATGAACACTATTTGGGCAATGGACACACAGCCCTGACTCAAGCATTGTAAAACTGATCAATATAACCAAAAACATTTGTAACCCTATATTATTATGGAATTAAAAAAGGGGTGGGAAATTGCTAAACTCAGAGAAACTTAAAAAAAATTCCCATCAGATTTCTCCTATTCATTTTGCCCAGTGTCTATCTGTTTCTACTTTGGCATTCTTGCAGCATCAGATATATCGTGTTACTCTGTCAGGTTTATTCTTTTATTCTTAAATTTTTTTTATTTAGTATATTTATTTAGTATATTTAGGGCTTTTCTCTTTGCTTTCTCTCTTTTTTCCATCTATCTTTAACCCTGGTATGAGTAAGATACACAAGTTTAATCAACTGTTGAAGTTTTGCTATGAAAATCACTCAACCTTTGCAAGAAAACTTTATCTTATAGATACTTTCATGGCAAAGGCGATTACAGATTTGAAGCTTCCTCTAAAAATAATAAACTCAGTAAATCCATGGTGATAATTTTTCAGGATAAAGCAAAGACTTACAATCAGAACATCAGGATTTGTTGATGCTTTTTGCTGAGAGACCTAGTACTTTGGTAGGGAGAATAAAAGATAAGAAAAGACTGAAGATTTGATCCTGGAGGTGCAGAGAAGCGAGGAAAATTGAAAGGAAGAGAGATAACAAGGCTATCTTAGATTTATCCTGTTTGAGTTCAACAAAGCTATCATAGAAGAGAAGACAAATGTCACCGATATGTTCTGACTTCTTCCTCATCAACGACTGTCTACTTGTAGTTTGGTTTTATTTTGTCTCCTGCCAAACTTTGATTAGGACACTTCATGTTCCCTAATGATTTCTAACTGTCACAGTTATAGAGAACTCTTTCTCATTTCAGCACGTAGAACTACTATAAGCACTAATTTTATTAAATGTTTATTAAATGAATTCCTCAAGAAATGGGAAAAGTTGAATCAAAACTCTAAAATGGTCCTTGGACTAATATCCTTCCCTCTGATTTTCTGACTTAGGTAAATAAGACACTTCTTTTCTTCATGTGAATCTTCTACGCACCTTCCTGGAGTTCATCTTATGGAACAAAATATTAAGGCATTTATCACATTTACGCCGCATTTTTCTCCTCCAATTACAAGGAGAAAAGTACCAACAGCTACTCTTCATCTGGGACTCCATGCAAAATGAGATTTCTCTCATTTCCTGTTTTCCTTCCTGGCTCGACTTAATTTCTCTTCCATGAGTACGTGGACTTGGGTTTGTTTTTACTGACCAAAATCACTTTAATTTGGAGAGAGGAGAAAGAATATAGGGATAGCTTCCTGGAAAGAATTTCTAGAAAAACTTACCAATGAAAGCCTTTTATGGGATATTGGGGAGCCAGCCCCAAACTTCTCAGTAGTTTTTTCCCAGTGCTTGGCAGAGATGGGAGAATGAAGGAAAATGAAGCTTTGTCCTGTGAGGGACTGACACCCAACTATACCAAGGCCACAGGAAAGAGGAGATATTTTCTCCTTATCTAGGTACAAACCTTCTGCATTCCCTAACTCCCCAAAGCACTCACTGTCCTTGACAGGGCAGCCCCGCCCAGCCCATGAGCCTTGCTGTTCCTGACCTTGCAGCCAGGGGAGTCGTGCTGGAGGAGGGGTGAAGTTTCAGCAAGACAGAGCCTAGAAGGTGCTAGGCCTTCTCCAGCACATTTTGCACCAGGCTTTGGGTTTCTCTCATCCACTTCTCTCCTATCTCTCATTATTAATCATTTTCTTAGTTCAATTCCTAACCTACTTACAACTAAGAAATGAATATTGATTCTAAGCTTATTAAATCATTATTACTAGCAATGTAAGCACACCAAGATATGAATCTTCCCTTAAGGACTCATCTGTACATCTGCAGCAGGAAAGGAGATGAGTGCCTGGAAGGGGATGTGACATATCTATTGGCATTTTCCAGACACTAATTTTGTGTTAAGATATATCTCTGAGTATTTATGGAAACCTGCAAAAATATACGTCTAAATGATTGGATTAGGAAACTATTTTCCATCGTGATACCTACCAGCCAGATAAGGATAGAAGGCCTTTGGTTACAGCTTACAAACTGTCAGAGACAATCCTTATTTTTCTCTATTACTCTTATTCTAGTACAATTTTATGTAACATGTTGTCACATCAGAGGACTCAATCAAGAGCCCTACAAAACTGAGCTTATATTTATTCTTTTGGTATGGGTCAATTAGTCCATTTAATTGGAAGCACAATGGCTAGGCATTTCTAACAGAATATCCATGACAAAACTGTGTCAGTTTTTCATCTGTGTACCTACCCCTTTTTCCCTTTACCTTTTCTCTCTGTACCTTCCAGCACCCTTCTCATTTTCTTCCCACTTTGTCAATATCGGTGCATTCGCAATGAACTTAGGAAATCTGCTGACCCCTTTCACTGGCACTTAATGATAAAGCAGATGTGCACTTGAATTTAGCTCAAACACAGACTGTTTTCCATTTCTCAACTACTTGATTTTGTGTCTCCGAAAAGCATTCCAAGTATTCTACTAGTTGTTTTCGTTTGTATTAAGGCCGCTACCAGGCAATAAGGTGGCTGACTCTGTGGTTTCAGCTCACTGCAGAGAGGCTGCTTTAGCACCATGCCTGAGCTGGGAGCACTTCAAAGGGCAAGTGATATGGGGTTGCATCGTCGACGAATAATCAAGCCACATCCAGTAAAACTGAAAATTCTTTGGGAACATTGACTGAAGAGAATTAAGCACGAACTAAGAACCCAGAGGAGTGTGCTACTTAAGGGCCATGAAATTACTTGGAAACTTAATTATGAGAAAAGAAGAGATGATTCTAGAGCAAGAGGTCAGCTTTGCCTCTGATTTTTTACTCTTAATATGGAAAGTCTTTTATATAAAATCAAATTCACTAGGCATCTCCATTAAGTTTCTTATTATATACTTACTAATTAAACGCCTTTTTTAACCTTTAAATGATGAATTACCAGTAAATACTTCCCTGATATTCACATACCTACTACAATTTCATTTAGAGTAAAAGGCAGCCAGCATAGCATTATTTATTAAGAAGAGAAATTGAGCTCTTCATAAAGTACTGAAATTGTGTTCCTCTGGTATATTCCAAACACAGATCCTTGAAAGCACTCAATTAATAATGTGTTGAGATATATCTGTTCCCTACCCGCTAAATCACAGGATGAAAACATATTCTTTACAGCTTTTTAAAAAAAAATTTAGCATTTAATCTCAAAACGTAAATTTGCCCCTACAGAGAACATCAAAAGACAAAATCCCTTAGTGGTATTTTACAATTAATTTTAATATCCATGAACTAAGCACATAAATTCTTCCAGTTGCAGCATATGCAAATGTGTTTCTGTGTATCTTTGAAGAAGCTGTTATTAAGTACAGATACCATCTCTGCTTGGGGCTGAGAATTAAAATACTTTTTACAAAACAACAAAAGATACTGTACATAATTTTCTAGATGATTTGTAACATTCAATAAATTTGCTTAGGCAAGAAGAACAAAAATACTGCATCTCAAATTCCAAAATTTATGCTCATGGAATGTGAGTTTAAATATAAACAAAGGTTTAAAAATAATTAAAGCCAGTATCCCCCATCTAGAGAAGAAGATGTAATTAATCTTGGACAAAATCCATCCCAAATCAAAAATTCTACTTACAAAATTTGAATTAGGTATGAGATAAATTGGATTATGCCAAGTGATAAAAAGTTAGCAATATTTTCTGCATCTGTGTCATAATTTAAAATATTCCCTTAAATCAAATAAAATGAAAATTCTAGTATAAGTATAGCAAGTTGGAGATTGAACAGATTTTCACATTAAAGTGTTTATTGGAATAAAATGAAATGATTATATTTGTAGACCTATTGATACCTTGTATAAAGTAAGTGAAAAATAAAATGTTTTCCTGACATTAGTATTTGGAACAAATACTAATTTTATATTGACAATTTTATACCATTTGCAATACACAATAAGGACTACAAATTTGATATTTAGTGTAAAAGAATGGTTTTCAAAGGAGAAGTAACTGTTATTAAGTATAACTAAAGTGTTTTCAGGGAATCGTGAAATTGAATCAGAGCACTAAGTTAATTCCATGGAGTACTCATATTGGACTTAGTTGATTTAGTTCCAGACAAAGAGCCTTATGTTAATAAGAGAAATGCTATTACCAATCTTTGAGAAAAACACATACAGAATAAAGGAGGAAAAAAGTATTTGTGAATTGTGAAAAATGTCTTAGCATGTAAAATTTCTAAAATTCTAGAATTATCAAATAAAATATCATAAAGGCTGTTGAAGTAATGATTAAATCTTAATTTCTTTTTTTTTAATAGTTAATAACTTAGTATATCATGATGATAATATTGAAAAATAAATTTCCACAATGGATATGTCAGTAGTGTGCTAGGCAAGGTAGAATAAGACTGAACAAACTTTCTGATGATTCAGTTTCAACAAACAGTAATATTTGGTGGAAGTGTTAAGGCTTTCTCCACGTTTCTGTCCTGTTTAACACTTTTGTGATGAACAAAATGCAGTCAGAGAGGGACTGTTTAGTACGGATGGATATTCACTCACAAAATTGTAAACAAGGATTTTATAAGTCCAATAGCTTATTTCTGTTATGAAGCAAAAGTAGGAAAAATTTATAGGTATAATAATGTTCTTATAGTTTGGTCTTAAAAAGCCATATTTCATCAGTAGCTCATGGTTGAAATCGTGTGGAAAAGAATCTAGGATACTGTTTTCATTTTTTCGAGTAGGACAGACTAAGAATACTGAAAACTTTATCATTAAAAAGCAACTAAAGTAATACAAACATTTTAAAACATATTTTCACTCAAAGGTAGTAAAGCAAGAATTAATTTCCTCAGAAGCCAGACATGTTTTAAAAAAAATAGCTTTATTAAGGCCTAACTGACATTCAATATACTGAATGTATTTAAAATGTACAACTTGATCACTTTTGTCAAATGCATAAACTTATGAAAAACTCAACCTATTCAAGATAATGTCTAACACTCCAAAAATTTCCTTTGTGACCCTTTGTAGTCCCTCTGTCATATCCCTTCCTACTGTTTCCTCCTGAGGCAAACACAGATTTGTTCTGCAACTATAAGTTTGCATTTTCTAATATTTATACATAGTACAAAATACAATATGTACCCTTTTTTATGTGTGACATCTTTAATGAGAATAATTATTTTGAGATTCAGTTATGTCGAGTTGTGTACACATAGCTCATTCTTTTTTTTTTTTTTTGATGAATGATATCTTATTATAAAAATATTTCACAGTTTATTGATCTGTTTACCAGGTGATGGGCATCTGGGTTATTTCCAGTTTGTGGCTATTATAAATAAAGTTGTGATGAGTATTTATGCATAAGCCTGTATGGATATGTTTATTTCTCATAAGAAAATACATGGGTTGAATAGCTACATGATGTGGTAGTGGTATATTTAACATTTTTAGGAAACTCCTGAATTTTCTAAAGTAGTGACAACATTTGACATTTCCACTAGCAGTGATACAAGCTCCAGTTTCCCCACAACCTATCCAACATTTTTCCAGCCAAGCTTTTTAATTTTAGCTATTTAAATACTTATAGGGTGTTATATTGCATTTTTCTAATGACTCATGGTGTTGAGTATCTTCCATTTGCATATTTGCCATCTGTAAATCTTCTTTAATGAGGTGTCTATAGAGTAGGATTCTTGGTGAAGTGTCCAAATCAAACCCTTGGCCCATTTTTATTTGCCTATTTGTATTCTGATTATTGAAAGTTATTACATATTTTTATATATGTATATATAAAATATATATACTTACTATAGGAAAACATAACAAATATGTGCAGAAAAATTAATCAAAACTGGTAGATGTTAAAATTAACAGTTTTGAATGACTGATTTTTCTTCTCATTATGTATTACATTTTTCTGATTTTTATATGCTCTATAAACTTTTATTTGATGCCAGTTATTATAATTTTACCATTTTTGTATTAGATATTTCAGTATTCCAAATGAAATATTATCAAGCTTTTTCCTGTGATGCAATTACATTACTTGGAAACCATTAGATATTTTCAAGTTTTGTTTCTAAACGGGTGCTCAACTTAGGGATATGTGTTCTGTAGTACTTAGTTAAGATTCTTCTCTGCATTCTGCACAATGTTTCATGAATTACAGCTTTTTCTGGTCTGCCTGGTAAAAGCAGGCACCATTCCTGATCCTTGTGTGCAAAAGGCCCTGTAACCTATCAGTGTTTGAAGACAAATTTACATATGTATATATAGAGAAAATTGTTGTGTAACAAGGAAGTATCACTATCAGTGGTTTTGAAAGGTACTAAAAGATGTGCTAGGAGGAATATATAATAAAATTGTTTTTTTTTTCCCCTCACAAAACAAACAGAAAAACTTTACCTTACCTTACAAGCCCTTGCAATTCCAGATGGGTTTTAAACTGAAATATGAAATACAAATGTTTAAAATACTTCAAAACAGTGTAGAAAATATGTCCATGATTCTCAAGAGTTTGTTTTGCTTTGACTTATGAACAAGATAGAAAAAGTATAATGGAAAAAAAAATTAGAGAAAAATGTAAAGCCTTCCCCCTTAAAACTGGAGTAAAACTGTGGTGCCGACTGTCACCAATTCTATTCAACATAGTACTAAATGTCCGAGCCAGAACAAGCAGTCAAGAGAAAGGAATGAAAGCATCAAAGTCAGGAAAGAGAAAGAAGGCATTGAAATCAGGAAAATGGAGATCAAACCATCCCTGTTTGCAGATGAAATGATCTTGAATTTATAAAACCCTAAAGACTCCACAAAAACATGCCTTGAATTGATAAATCAATTCAGCAAAGTCTCAGGTTACAAAATCATTGTACACAAATCAGTAGAATTTCTGCATAGTAATAATGATCAAGTTGAGTGTCAAATCGAGAACTCAACACCATTTACAATAGCTAAAAAGAAAATAAAGTACATAGGAATATACTTAGCCAAGCAGGTAAAAGATCTCTATGAGTGAAACTACAAAATCTTGATGTAAAAAGGAATCATAGATAACACAATCACATGAAAAAAATGTCCTATTCTCTTGGACTGTATGTTAATAATCAACATCATTAAAATTTCCATACTGCCCAAAGTGATTTACGGACTCAATGCAATTCCCATCAAAATACCAATTTCTTATTTCAAAGACCTAGAAAAAATTATCCTAAATTTCAAAAAATGATCCTGAATATCTAAAGTAACATTAATCAAAAAGAATAAATCTAGAGACATCACATTACCTGACTTCAAATTATCCTACAAGACTATGTTATTCAAATCAACATGGTACAGGTATAAAAGTAGAGACATAAACCATGGAACAATAGGAACAGCATAAAGAACTCAAAAATAAAATCATACCGTTACTAACAACTGATCTTTGACAAAGCAGATCAAAACATACACTCCCTGTGGCTCAAGGAGTAGGGCGCCGGCCCCATATGCTGGAGGTGGTGGGTTCTAACACAGCCTCAACCAAAATCTGAGTAAAAAAAAAAAAAAAAGAAAGAAAGAAAAGAAAAGAAAAGCAAAGGAAGTAGAAGGAAGGAAATAAGTAAGTAAATCAATAAAACAGAAAATAGACAAACATTAGAGAAAAAATCAATGATGCCACATGCTGACTCTCTGAAAAGATCAATTAAAACAAACAAACAAACAAAAAAAAAACATACATTGGGGAAAAGAAACCATATTTGACAAATGGTGCTGAGAAAATTGAATAGCCACACAAAGAGGAATGAAGCAGGACCCCTCTCTCACACCATACACAAAAATTAATTAAAGATGGAATAAAGACTTCAATGTAAGTAATAAATAATTAAAATATTATAATAAAATATATGAAAAGCTCTTCTAGACATAGGTCTAGGCAAACAGTTTATGGTTAACACCCCAAAGGCAAATACAGCAACAACAAAAGTAAATAAATGGGACTTAATTAAATAAAAATGCTTCTACACAGCAAAGAAAATAATCTAACAGAGTAAAGCAAAATGCGATAAAATATCACCACATCTAACAAAGGGCTAAAAAATTGAATAAAACAAATCAGCAAGAAAGAAAGACATTCCACTCAAAAAATGGGAAAACACATGAAAAGAATTGTTTTCAAAAGAACATACAAAAAGGGCCAAACACATGAAAAAATGCTCAATATCTCTAATCATGATACAAATGCAAGTTAAAACCACAATGAGATGCCATCTTACCTTTGCCAAAATGGCCATCATTAAAAGTCAAAAAACAACAAATGGACACAGAGAATAAAGAATGCTTATATGCTGTTGGTGGGACTGAAACTGGTACAACCACAAAGGAAAACACAGGGAGAAGAGTGTCGAGATTACTCAAAGAACTAAAAGTAGATCTACCATTTGATCCAGCAATGCCACTATTAGGTATTTAGCCCAAGGAAAAGAAATCAGTTTATCAAAATGTCACTTGTACTCAAATGTCTATCATGGCACAATTCACAATGCAAAGATATGGAATCAATCTAAATGTCCATGAATTCATGAGTGAATAAAGGCAAATGTGGTATATACTGGCTATATAATGTGGAGTACTATGCCTTTTGTAGCAACTTGGATAGACCTAGGGTTAATTATTTCAAATGAAATATAAATGGGAGCTAAACGATTGGTACACATAGAACAGAGAAATATAAAGGACATTGCAGACCAAGAAAGAGGTGTAAGGGGAGAGTAGTGAGGACAAAAACTTACCTACTGGGTATAGTGAACACTGTCCAGGTGATGGGCACACTGAGGTCTATGACTTCAGTATGATACAGTGTATCTGTAATAAAATCATTTGTATCCCCTTAATATTTTGAAATTAAAAAGGGAAAAATATCTAATAGAAAAAAACTGATATATCACAATAAAATTATAATAATTTTTAATAAGATGATATTATTCTAAGATATTCTAAAATGAGTTCCCCTCCCCCCCAACAAGGAGGCACTATTTCTTCATATATAATGAACATTGTTAGAAAAATTATATACAAACATGTATGCATATTTTTGCAAAACAGTAATATAAAGAGAATCTTATAGAAAACTGAGAAAACAATATGAATAGGCATTTTACTCAAAAGAAAACACAAATAAACAGTACCTAGAGAGAATGATGTCCAACATCAGAAAATGTATATTAAAGCTACACAATAAGAAAACATTTTATCATTAAAAAATTTGCAAAATGTAAAAATGTTGCTGAGGCCAGGCACCTGTGGTTCATGCCTGTAATCCTAGCACTCTGGGAGACTGAGGCCAGTGGATGGCTTGAGCACCTGAGTTCAAGAGCAGCCTGAACACACACACAGTGGTGCAAGCATAGGCCCAGCTATTCAGGAAACTGAAGAAACAAGATTTCTCAACCCCAAGAGTTTGAGGTTGCTGTGAGCTATGATGACACCTTGGCAGTCTGTCCAGGGCAACGAGTAAGAAAAAAAAAAGTAAAATAAAAAATATAAATAAATAACTGTGTGGTTGAGATTGCAGGTCAGGAGGACTAAAACACTGAAAATGTAAATGTATACTGGTACAAGCATTCAAAAATAACTTATCATTAGCTATTAAAATTCACTGTGAGCCTGACCTAGCCAGGCAGCAACATGGCTACAACAGAGTGTTCAGAAAAAGAGATGTAAAAATTCCATTATGCAGAAATAGAATATTTTATTCAAGAACTGATGGTAAGAATTGGGGAAAATAAAAAATTTAAGGGCAACAAAAATCCATCTCACATGTAAAATAGGAGCAGCATCCCACTCAAAGTCATCTGAGGAACAGCAACAAAGTTAAGGAAATATTTCAAAATACAACGGGGTTTTATAAATTAAGGTTGTCTGTGGAAGAATTAGATTTATGACGTATGGCCACTGTGGCAAAACTGCAATGGATAAGTGTTCAAAAATAAAATTTTTGCCCAATTAGAGGAGGAATATTTTTTAAAGTTAGATCAATCTTAAAAATATTGCATTTCAGAGGTAAAGAGGCATCATATATCCCAGTCACTCCTAAATGATTAAGAAAGTCATTAACTTGCATACAAGAGAAATTTCATATACAAATTTTGAGCCCTCCACATTTAACAACTAATAGCCTACTATTTACTGAAAATA
The DNA here is from genome assembly GCA_963574355.1 of Loris lydekkerianus. Classification (NCBI taxonomy): domain Eukaryota; kingdom Metazoa; phylum Chordata; class Mammalia; order Primates; family Lorisidae; genus Loris; species Loris lydekkerianus. The sequence continues at coordinate 34,970 of CAUYPK010115808.1, read as the reverse complement.
GTTGATTAACATATATATTATATACTACATTCTTACAATAAAGTAAGCTAGAGAAAAGAAAATGTCATCAGAAATTATAAGTAAGTGAAGATACATTTACAATACTGACCGTATTTATCAATACTATAAGTTTATGTGGTCTGTTTTTAATTATCTGTCTATAATGCCTGACATCTGAAGCTGCAGTCTTCAATCTATACACACATCAAGAAATTTAATTTTTTCTTGGAATGTCATGACTTTTCCCTGCATCTTGGGAGCACTTTCAGTGTCACTAGTGGTTTTTGGAATGGGTCCCCTGGTTTTATTCAAGGTTTACGGTATTGCACTAAACAAGATGAAAAATAAGCAAGAGCTGAGAGAAATCACTTTTTTTACTGTCATATGTAGTTTACTCAGAGACAAACAGCTCATAAAAAGATGATTAGTATCACACAGTGTTTTAAGCAGATACCTTAACACTTGAGCTCACCACAGTAGCTACAGCAGGTGGCTATAAAGCTATTACAGTAGTAGTCTTCAGAACACTCAGTTTGCTGTTATGATTTAGCACTGAACCTCTCTGTTCATTAACATTTCTCTCGACTGCAAATGGTGCCATATATGCTCTATGCGCTTGTGCATAAGTGTTGATAAATTTTAAATTACATCCTAGATTTGTATATTTATTGTAGTAAATGATAAAATCAACTATTATATGTTCATTTTATGTATTTATAACATACCTGAGTTTTTCTTGAATTTTTTCTATTTCTAGGCTATGTGGTTTACATGAAAATTTTTTTTCAAATTATCACAAATACGCAAAACTTTTTTTTTTTTTTTTTGCAGTTTTTGGCCGGGGCCGGGTTTGAGCCCGTCACCTCAGAATTCTACAAAGACATTTTGAAGATAACTATTTCAGGGCGGCCTTAGTAGGTCATGCCAGGATCTAAGATTGTGCAATCCCATGGATAACTTCTGCTTTTGGACAATGGTTTTCCTTGAGTGAATGTGAGTTACCAATGGGAAACAGTGCTGGAGGGAAAGGATATGACCCCAACTTAACACTTATTAGTGGTGCTATCTTCTCTGAGCTTCCCTTCCTCCACCTGTATTATAAGATAACTGTATTTACTTTAAAAAAGAAAAAAACTGATATAAGGATTAAGTGACAAATCATGATGTCTTGGACAGCTTGATAACAAAATATGCTTTTAATCAAGTTATTATTAACAAAAGAGTAATCCAAATCTTTTTTCTTTTTTCTTTCTTTTTTTTTTTTTTCCTTTACACCAGTAGATCTTATGAAGAGCTCCTTTTTTTTTTTTTTTTTTTTTCAGTTTTTGGCGGGGGCTGGGTTTGAACCCACCACCTTGGGCACATGGGGCTGGCACCCTACTCCTTTAAGCCACAGGCACCACCCTGGAGAGCTCCATTTTACACTGAAAAATACTGTTAGAAAGGAAACTTAAATATGTTGAAATAAAAACTCTAGTTGATATGTGAACTTCTAGGTCATTTCCTAGAAGTTTGAGGCAACAATTTTATGAAGATGCATTTTACCTTTGATTAACAAAATTAGTAGTTCTAAGAACAGGACAGATGCATCATCATTACACTTGTAGAATTCTAGTTGTGAGGTGGCAGGGCCCCCACGACTTGGGAGAACATCCAGGGAACGTCCTTTCTACTGACCCTCCTCAGCAGATAACAACTTATTTAGTCTAAGCTTCAACTTTTAACCCAGCAGAAGCAAAACATGTTTTCCTTAAAACATTAGCTTTTAACTTGACAGCTGCACTTCAAGACAGTCACGTACATTTCCCAGCTAATCTTGTAGATGTGTAGTATTGCCCATATTTTAGAGGTCACGCGCTAATAATACATTGTATTTACCTAGCAATATGTGCATGTTTTTCTTTTCATAATTAAGTTGAAAATGTTTCTTACTTCCTTGAGAAACAACTTTGTACTGCCTCCTTAAAAATAAAGTTGTTTGGGTACTCCGGTGCTGGCGATAGAGAAAAATATCCCAGACCTCCCTATGGCATATTTGCCTCTCATTTCCGTCTGTCTCTCATGTCTTTCTCTGTCTCTTCTGTCTCTTGTGTTTTACTTTGCCATTTCCCACTGTTCCCACTCTAGTTCATTTACTTTTCACGTGGGTTCACTAGATATACTTAAGTGAGAAGTTCAAGAAATAATTATATATATTTTCATATATATAATAAAATATATATATATATATATATATATATATATATATATCCCAAATAATAAACATGCATTTAAAGATTTTTGTATGCATTTAAAGACAGAATTGTTAAACAGCCCAGAGATTACCACCCCAGGTATGCACACCCTATGTAATCCCCATGCCCAACCTTGTGTGCCAGCAAATCTGTGAATATGATGGGGTATTATTTCCATGATTAGGCTACTAAGCAGTTGATTTTGAGTTAAACAAAAAGGAGATTACCTGATGTGCCTTATCTAATCAGATGAGTCCTTTTTATAATGAGAAGTTTGGAGGGAACTACACTGTTAAGGACCCCAGAGTAGAAAGCTAGGAGCTAACAGCTTGAGAGCGCCCCCTAGCAGACAGTAAGAACAGAGGGCTTTATCTGCCCTATGGCTGCAAGGAATGAAGTCCTTCAACAGCCATGTGAGTATGAAACACAATACAAGCTCTAGAATGAAAAGTGGCCCAATAAACATCTTGATTTCATCCTTGTGAGACCTTGAGAAAAACAACCTGTTAACCCATGCCTAACATGAGATCCATGGAAACTGTGAGATAATAAGTTTGTGCTTTAAGTCACAAAATTTGTGATAATTTATTAATACAGCAATATAAACCTAAATTTTAAAAAATGACTGCACTAGCGATTTTGCAGGCTAAAGTAGTGGGATGTTATTTACACAAAGAAAGAAACTGAGTTTCTGGTTTCCTTTAGTCAAAGGTTTTGTGGTTTGTTCTTTTTTAAGTCATGCCAGTTTTAAATGCAATAAGTTCACAAATTTGACATAGACTTTAGAAAGCTTTCAGATGTTGTCATTTTTCCATCAATCGTTCATCTATATGCAATACCTGGATCCTGCTCAAGTTTATCCATATAGACAGATTCTACAGAAAATGGAGAGAACAGGCAAATGGTTAACCTAAAAAGGAAATTATTGTAGCTTTCCAGTAAATGTAAGGGTAATCAAATGGTGTTTTTCTGACATTCCGTATGTTAGGAATTTAAAATATTTCATTGCAATTTAAGTTTCATGGTTCAATACTTTAGTAAATAACGTATTGCTCCCTCCTTTGCAAATATTTCATCATCTTCTCTCACAAATACTAATGACTTACTTCTGCAAAGACAAGAGTGAGCTCTGCAAAAGACTTATGGCGTACACAGCATGACAAGACACAGTTTGTGTTTCTTATTAGTGCAAAATAAATAATTTTAACACACCCATAGTAACACCAGTGGGATTTTTATGATTTTTGATAAAAGCATCATACCCACTATTACTTTTGTTTCTTTATAAATATTGTGTCTCTTAACTCTTTTTTTAATTGACCATTGTTAAAACATGAAAAGAACCTGTTTTTCACTACCTTTCTCAAGTATCATATTCATAAATAATCTCCTATAGCAGTTGAGGAAGTCTACAATTAGTCAGTTTATACAATATTCCTAGCAATTAGATATGGCCATATTCGATTAAATCAGGAGTTAGAAACTATCTTTTCAAAACCTTCTTAGATTTTCCCTGTTTCATTAAGCTGCCATTATTATTTCGTGTTCACATTTATTTAAATGAAGTATAATAAGAAATACCTGCCTGCAATTTGAGACACACATATTGCCCAATCTCTTTCTAGTTTGAAGTCCCTCCAACATTGTGAAAGTGTGCTATTCTTCTAAATTTATAATAGTATTTTTCATTATTATACTGAGAATAATTTCCCAGATTGATAAGCAATAAACCAGATCTCAAACTATATTTAATTTTGTATTTCTTGAAATACTAGTAAGTTGTTAAATATTTTTCATGTTTATATGCCATTTATTGTTTCTTCTGTTTGGAATATATTAATGTGTCCACCCATTCTTAGTATGCTTGCGTTATTTAATTACTGTATAGCTTTAGATAGGATTCTCCAGAGATTGCACAAACATTTTCCTCTGTATTTCTACAAAAAGGTAACATGTCAAGAAAAATTTTCCGGATTTCTCAGTCGGATCCACGTTAATGTACTTGAAATTATCAAATACATTTAATGATTTTAAGTTTCATATTATTAAATTAATAACAGTACATATGGTAACTGTCAATAGACAAAGTCTTGTAATTTGTTCTTTTAAAAATAAATATTTACTGGAAGGTATTATTCAAAAGATAAAATTACATTATAAACCTTAAAAGCAATAATCTTTATCTAATTTTTTTGTATGTTACAATTCAATATCGTAAGATTTTCCCCACATTTTATTTTTATCAGTGACTACTGATTTTATTCAAGCATACATAATTTTCTTTCAATTTTTAACATTTGCTACCATACTATTCGATAATTGTTATGTTTTATATTTAAGAAATTAATTTACTATTGTTTATGCAACTATTGCTATTCCAGTCTTTTTCAGTGTTTCCCTTCTTTCCCAAATCAGATGTTCCTATAGTTTAAAAAGATTGAGAGAAAACTGATCTATTTTTTAATAAACTACATGATTCAGTCGACTAAGATTTATGCCTAGATATTTCCAATCTATAAAGTGATAAAACAGTTACAAATTTCAATGAATATCATTATTATGCCACTAACTTAAGAATACATACTGTGAGTTTTAAATAAAAATATACACACTCCATCTCAAGAAAGGTATTAGTTTCTATAGTCTGCAAAAAACTTATATAACTCAGTGAGATAAATTTATCCAAAAAGTTTTGAATTTTTTCTACTCAGAATGTGCCACAAATATTTCAAATTATGTCTATTCCATGTTTTCATCATATATATAACATATGTATTTGTAGTTATATATGTAAAATAATTGCACTCACAGGTTATGTTATATTTTTAATCTGTATCCTCTTAAATTATCTAAAAATGTACAACATGTATAAAGTTTTATAAATGGAACTATTCCATCAATAGACAAAGTGTTACAAAAACTTGTTTAGATGGATAGTGTGTAATTTCTGCACAGGTCTCTGTTTAGTAAATATAGTACTGTACACCAATCAGCAATCTTGATCTGATATAGGAACATAAAGATTAAATTAATTAATTAGTTAATTAATTAATATAATGTACAAACTAAAAGATATCTGGCACTTCTTTTAAATAAGTATATAGTTTTCTGTTCTTGTTATTAACAAATTACCACAAATTTAATGGTTTAAGAAGCATATTGTTGGGCAGGGTGGCTCACTCTTGTAATCCTGGGACTCTGGGAAGCTGAGGCAGATGAATTGCTTGAATTTAGCAGTTTAAGACCAGCCTGAGAAAGAGAAAGACCCATCCCTACTAAAAACAGAAAAACTAGTCAGGTGTTGTGGTGGGCCCCTGTAGTCCCATAGTTTCAGCTATTCAGGAGTTTGATGCAAAAGGATCACTTGAACCCAAGAGTTTGAGGTTGCTGTGAGCTGTGACACCACAGCTCTCTACAGAGAGTGACAAAGTAAGACTGTGTCTCAAACTCCTCCCCCCAAAAAACAAACAAAAAAGGAAGACACACTTGTAGTCATAGTTCAGAAATCCAAATCGAGTCTTTACAGGGTTAAAATCAAGGGATCGGTAGGGCTGGTTTCTTCCAGAGGTTTCCCAAGATCCGTTCCTTGCTCTTCCATCCTCTGGCGGCTGCTGACTCTCCTTCAGTGGTAGCTGCGTTACTCTGATCTCTGCTTCCTGCATCTCAGAGATTCTTCTTTTCCCTTCTACTGTCCCTTTGTAAAGGCCCTGTGATTACACTGGACCCACTTGGGTATTTTAATATAATAACCCTATCTAAATATTTTTAAGCTAATCACATCTGCAAATCCCCTTTACCCTGGACAGTAACTTGTGCACAGCTTGTGTGGTCTGGACACGCACATCTTCCAGGGTCATTACTTAGTCTACCCAAAGCAGCATCAACTTAACTTTTAAAATGAGATAATACGATATAAACTATTCTCTAGAAATTAGTAAAGCCTTACCTACTCTTTGTAAAAGAGATCTGTTTTTCACATTATAAGCCCATATGAACTACATAATGCCTTAGGCAGAAGTCTGTCATATAATTTATTTTTTCTAACTGAAAGTACAACTGTCAAAACAGTGTTAATATCCCGAGAACAGAAGGTACGTTTATAAACCACCTATTTTAAAAAATGCTTGTTTTACATATCTGAATACACATAAAACAAATGTCTGAAGACTCGTTAAGAAAGGAGGAAAATTCATTCTCATTTCATAATGTACACTGATCTTCAGCTTTAAAGGCTATCTCTACTACCGGAAGGGCTAGAAAGTATACTTTAACAAGGGAGCTTATATTCCATATAACAAAAAAAATATGAGGAAAATACCTCATCCTGGAATTTGGGGATTTTTTACCTTCATAGATTTCATTTCCCTGTGCTTATAACACCATTTGTCTTTGAAAGAAAATTATCATCAAAATGCTCAAGGGGCAGACAATACCCTAAATAAGTAAATAAATACAAATATAAAAATATGATTTGGCCCATGGATTATTTTTCTATCTCAGAATTTAAATATTCCACTTTCCATTATACTATTGGGCCTAGCTTCTGCTAAGAACATGGAAAATAAATGCAATTAATCACATTTTAATAGAATATAGTCTCCATTTTAATTGTGATATATATTTGAATATAAATTAATTGTTAGCATTTGTTCTGTCTCATAGTGTAATACTCCATGGGTGGAAGAGTTCATATGCTAAAGTAGAAAGAAAAATTTTGTTTTCTTAGATATACACAAGTTAACAATACAAATAAAAGAGTCTTAGAAAGCAAAGTCTCCTTCAGTCCAAAAAAAGTTGAGAATTTAAAGCATCTTTTTTTAAGTGATGCCTAATCAGATATGTTTAAATTAAATTACAAACCCATATGCCTGTACATAATTGTATGTTTACTTAACCATATTAGGGTATTATTTACTTACCAAATATTTAAGTATAGTCACTATTATTTTCAGACCATTCAGAAAATAGTAATTAATGGCCTACTATTTGCTAGGCACTGTTTCAGAAATGGGGTATAGAGCAAGCAGTTAGCAAACTCATACAATTTCTACCTTCACAGTGCTCTCTGGGAGCAGCTAGCAGCGCCGGTGAAAGCTGCTCGCATCATACTTACAACTTCACATCAGCTGTGGTGGAAGTATTGATGCCACAGATGAAATTGTATGCTTAGAAGTTTCTATTGAGATTTTTCTAAATGTTTTTTTTGTTTGTTTGTTTGTTTTTTCCAGAAGGCCTGAAAGTGAGAATGGAGACGAATTTATTGATCACAAGATTAGATAAGGTAGAAACTAATCATCAGGGAGAATGGGAGAAAAGTCTCATTGTTAAACAACATTAAGTTTCAGTTTTTGTTACAGATGGCACACTCAAAATAGGATAACTCAATACAAATTAATACACAGAGAAGTTATATATAAATGTGCAGGTGCAGGGAAACTTGAATGGTTAATGCAATAAGTCAAGGCTTGTTGCTGCCAAGAAATCCTTTCTAGTCTGAAAGAGATGAGGACAGGGAGAAGTTTCTAGAAATGGGAAGAATTACTAGTAACTGAGAAGATTTACTAGAATTGGGAAAAAGTTAAGAGAACAAGGGTTTGGCAGAGTGGGAGTTACACCTGCGGTGCATCTTATAAGGGTATATGTGAAACTTAGTAAATGTGGAATGTAAATGTCTTAGCACAATAACTAAGAAAATGCCAGGAAGGCTATGTTAACCAGTGTGATGAAAATGTGTCAAACAGTCTATGAAGCTTGTGTATGATGCCCCATGATCATATCAATGTACACAGCTAGGATTTAATAAAAAAAAAAAAGTGGATAATTCTAGTCTTTAAAAAAGGTCAACATCATACAAGACAAAGAAAAGCTGCGGAAATGTTTACAGGAAGCTAAAGAGATGTAACAAATGTAATAACTGATCTAGGCCGAATCCTCAAAGAGAGAAAACATGCTATGAAGGACATTATTGGTTCAACTGACAAAATTGGAATATGGAAGGCAAATGAAATAAAAAGTACTGTAATCAATACTAAATTTATAGAAGTTGAAAACTTTAGTTATGCAAAAAAGTTCTCCTATTATTTGGAAACACACACTGAAATATTTAAGAGTGATGGCCATGATGCGTGTAACTTATCTTTAAGTTGTTCAGGAATAACAAGCCAGAGAGAGCGCGAGAAAGAGGGCGTCTGAAAACAGGGGCAGTGTTATCAACGGGAGAATCTGAGTAAAGGGGGGGAGTGTTATCAACAGACGAATCTGACTAAAGGATGCTGGATATTATAAAAAGCTTTTTCTGCATCAATTAAAAGAATCATATGGTCCTTATTTTTAAGTTTGTTCATGTGTTGAATTACATTTATAGATTTACTTATATTGAACCAGCCTTGAGATCCTGGGATAAATTGAATTAAAAAGACTTTGACTTGCTACCTCAGTTTTTCAAATCTTGAAATTACATATATGTACATATAGATATAAAATCATGAAAGTACATTAATATCAGAAGAATTGATAACATTGATTTAAAATATTAAAAACAATAGAATGATATTCAAATGATTTTTCATAATTTTTTAGAGCATAGGAATAGAAACAGATTATCACATAACTTAAGCAGCAATATTTTTACTAAGCTTAAGTAGATATGGAATCTGAAAGAAAGCTCAGATAGGAAAATAATTTATGTTCGATCAGAGTGTGGGCAGGTGCTGGTCAGGCTTTGGTACCACCTGCTCATGTTTCATGGTTCACAGCCAGGTTCATGCCAAAGAAGCCTTCACCCTGGTGGTGGCTCCAGGCTGACACACAAGACCTGTCCTACCCTCTGGGGCTTCCACGCCTGAAGGGACATGTGTGCTATCTCAGCCCCCACCATTTCTCTTTCTGCCTGGAGTGATGTGATGCTTTAGTCCCCATCCCAACTAGGTTCTTTCTGCCTGGCAGGGGGAGACATGCCTTTTTGGCCCCCCACTTTCTCTCCTTGACAGATAGGGAAGGAGCAGCTGGTTCTGGGAGGAGGCCATCCACCCGCCTTCCCATCCACTTCTCTCCTTGATGGGAGGGAAGACTAACAGATATGGCTATGGGTGGAAAGTAGAACCAAGGTAGGGCAAGGGACTGTTCCCCTGTTGGAACAAATAGCGAAGAGCCATTATTGACCTTACACTGATCCGGGCTTACTAGACTCCTTATAACATAATTAAATTGCTAATTTTTGGTTCTTTGGAAAGGTTCAAGGGAAGAACATATGCATTGAAGAGTTTTGTTATATAACCACAACCTGTCAATTACCCCAAAGGTGGCTACAACCAATACTGCAAGATGATCTAGTAGTTTAGTTAGTGTATAAAAGTGGGTGTATTGCTTAGACTTCAGGATCTTGTCTCCACTTACAGACAGGGGGACCCATTTCAGTCTTTAAGAAATATTTTCCTATTGTCCTTGTAGTTTGTTTTCCTTTGTTCTGCAGTGATGTGATTATGATTGTTTTGTATTTGTGATCACTCCACCATTGACCAGGCACCAGTGCTCATTCTTGGCACTGGTGGTCAAGAACCAGGGAACATACATCTCCAGATGGATCTAACAAGAGTATTTATGTAGTTTTAACTGATCAACTGATTTATATGAATATTTTACTTAGTTTTCAGAACATTTTGAAGAGGGCAGGATTGGGTTTGGATAGCAAAGGTGTAACTTTTTAAGAATAAACCACATTTCATTGCCAGAATGGGGTTAAGAGTGTTCAAAAATTCAATTTAACAAACACCAAAATTAATGACATATTTGTTCACTTCATTAGCAAATATAGAAGTCCTTGCTAGTTCCAGATTTTGTGCTAAATTATGGGTATTCAGGATTGACAGAACACTATTTATTCTTAACAGACTTAAATTGCATAGCAGACACCCAAAATTATGCCATAGCAAAATCAGAACAGAGAGATAGAGATATAGAAGGAGAGAGAGAGAGAGAGAGAGAGAGAGAGAGAGAGAGAGAGAGTATTATTTGGGAGCACAGTGCAAAGGAGTTGCTAATTCTTCCAAATAGGACCAGAATAATTCTGAAATGAGATTTGCACAGGTCATTGGTAAAATTTTGTCAGGTGAGACGCAGAAGTCTACGTCAGGCAAACAAAACAACTGGAGAGAAATATGGAGATAATAAAACAATAGATGTTTGTGTGAGTCAGTATAATTCCCAGGAAAATATATAGTCCAGAATGACTAAAATTTTCAGTACTGGAGTAGAGGAAGAGGGAAGTCTGAGACCAGGTTTTAAGGGCATTGAATCACTTTATGAATATGGCAGACAGACTCTAAGATGGTTTGTGATATCCATGTAGGTGCAAATCCCCTTCAAGTGCGGGCGAGCTTGGGACTTGCTTCTCACTAATAGATGATGTGATTTGTGTTACATACAATTGTAAATTTCATCTTTCTTGCTGGCTTTGAGGAAGCCATGTTGGGAAGGTTCATAAGGCAAGGACTTGAGGCAGCCTCTGGCCAACAATCAGCCAGGAACTCAGAACCACTTCTGGTCAACAGCTCACAGGAACTGAATGCTGCCAAAAATCAGGTGAGGTTGGTAGTGGACTTTTCCCCAGTCAAGCCATAGATCTTGAAATAGAAGCCTCATCGTGCACCTTGACTATAACTCTTTGAGATCCTAGATCAGAGTGCAAAGACAAGCCATCCCTGAACTCCAGACCTGCAGAAACTTACATAGTAAATGCATATTGTTTTAAGAGAATAAGTTCATGGTAATATTGTTATATAGCTATGAGTAACTAATATGATGAAGAATTTAGAGATTATCTTAAAATCAATGACAAGCCAGCTACTTGCTAAGGATTTTCAAGGAAGTAAGTGATTTGACAACTTTACTTTAGAAGAGAAAATTTAGGAAGCAATGTGGAGAATAAATAGGATTGGGATAAACAGGATGCATGCAAAGCAGCTTGGAGATAATTGCAAGAGTCTGAGTTGAGAGGTGAACATGCAAACTAAGCTGGTACTGTAAGAACTAAAGAGGAAATCATGAATTTAGGGGTTATAGTCTCTGTTTTGTTTTGTTTTTTTTTTTTTTTTTTTGCAATTTTTGGCCGGGGTTGGGTTTGAACCTGCCACCTCTGGCATATGGGGCTGGCGCCCCACTCCTTTGAGCCACAGGCCCTGCCCATCTCTGTTTTGTTTTAATGTGAAATATATGATCATGGTCCACTTCAACTACTTAAAGACCATTTTATGGATAAAGGAGAAGAGAATGAAACTTTTTAAATTAGGAAAATGATATAGCATTAGGAACTTGAGTTTATTTTCTTATAGTTATTTCAAAACTTTAGATGTCTTTATCCCAAAATATAGAACTATAAATCTGGTACCAATAATAAATTCAGTATGAATAACATTGAACAATTGCTGAAGAGCGATGTCTCTTATTTGTCAGGGCCAGCCTCAGCATGGTACTACCTTATCCTCTCTTTGCCTGCCATTGTAATTAGAAAAATAGCAAGCTATTCAGAAAGGATAGTGATATTCCAAATGACAAATTTTACTTTCCTGAGAAGCTGCTGGTACCTACCTGATTAGATTTCATTTGTAAGTAATAGACATCACTGCATCTAAATTTCATTTTCTAATGAGTTGTTTCAGTTTATTCAGTTCACTCAAAGAAACTCCTCTTTTATTGAACAAACAATTATTGAAATCTAGATTATACTAGGCACCATAATCAGTACTAGCTATATGTCAATAAATAAAAATCATTCAATTTCCAGGGCTGTAAATGTGCCCATTGAGTTGGATTTTATCTAGCTTTTTTACAATTCATACTTTGAATTATTTGTCTGCTATTTGTATATTTTCATTTTGGTTAGTATCCGTTGCTAAACAACTGATGTTTCCCTTTGTGGTTTTCCTTGCACCCTGATTTTTCAAACTTCTGAAGTTCTTGCACTGATTCCTTCTCATCAGGATTGGCTATCACTTCTTATTTTTTGATTGTGTCTTATTTAGATGAGGCTCCCTCTCTCATTGTTATGGGTGTGTCTGTAGCGTATGTTGGGTAAGAACCTTTGGCTTTGCTTGTGCGTTTTTAGTGGTGGTGATCTAAGTTTTGGATGCATGCCTAGGTTATAGATATCCTTAGTGTGGTGGTTTTTTCAGTTCCTAGGTATTTGTAGCAGGGGTGAGGTATGTGAGGGGGCAGATTCCCTATCTCTTGTGAATAAGGATGGAGGTCTTTGAAATCCTTTCTCTTTCTCCAACACTGTGGTCTTCTTAACATTGTGTGTTATATTAGGTATTGGCACACCCAGTTTAATGTCTAAGGCAGTAGGTGGTGCTAGTGGGTAAGAAACACCCACACCCTATATGATTGAGTCAGTAAACGTTGTTAAGAGCTGTGAAAATTGACCTCCCTGTCAGGAGGGGCTGCTTGCTGGAAAGAACCAGCTGTAGTATTGCTTTTGGGACTAGCTCTAGCCCCTCAGAAGTGCTGGAGTGCCCGAAGTGGTGTGCAGAGCCTAAAACTTCCAGGTGAGTCCTTATTCACCTCGGAAGAGGCAGGTGAGTAAGTGAGGCTGGTCAGAGCTGGGTTGGGCAGACATGGCCTCAGGCTCCATAAAAGCTAGTAAAGTAGCTGTCTTGGCAGGTGTCTTCCAATGTCTTGCTGCTTGTTCTGCTCTACCACTTCTTTTTATGGAGTCTCTGGTAGGTTCTGTCACTTGTCACTTTTCCCTTGGAATTATATTTGATCTACTGTGCTCTTTTTTTTGTTTTTCACTTAAACCATTTCCTTCTTTTTGAGATAATCTGTCAACTCGTATCACTGGTCAGCCATCTTGTCTATCTATATTTAATTTTTAATATGCTTAGAATTATTCCAATTTTCTAATGTGAGCAAAGAGGGAATAATACTTGCATTTAGTGAGAAGCAAAAGGACAAAAGGATAAGTTTGATAGGGAATGGCCTAAAATCACATAAAAATGCTTTGGTTTTGATATCTTTAGTTAGAAATATTGACTATACAGTTGGATATAGAAGTCTCAAATTCAAAGAACAAGTTGGCACCAGATTTATAATATGTGGAATCTTTAATACTGATGTGATGTTTATAGACTAAGGATCAAATGGGCTTAATAGTGAGTGTATAAAAGAAAGGGTCTGAAGACTGAGCTAGGGAACTTCAACTTTCATACACGTGGAAAAAGCTATGATAGTATGATAAGGATTATGGGTTGAATGTTGTCACCCCAAAATATATGTTGAAGTCTTAAGCTCCAGTGCCTGTGAATGTTATCTAATTTGAAAATATGGTGTTTGTAGATGTAATCAACTTCAAATGAGGTCCTTTGGCTAGGCATCCAATATTCCCAGTCTTCTTGTAAGAAGAGGAGATAGAGACAGGCACAGAGGAGAATGCCATGTGAAAACAGAGACTTGCAAGGTGTCAATGACATGTGACAGCAGAGGCAAAGAGTAAAGTGCTGCTACTGCAAGCTGGGCAATGACAAGGATTGTCAGTAAACAAAGCTAGGAGGAGGCAAGGAAGCATTCTGTGATATGGGTTTCAGAAGAAACATGGCCCTACCTACACCTCGATTTTGGACTTCTAACCTTCAGAAGAGTTAGGAGAGAATAGAGTTCTGTTATTGTAAACTGCAATAAAAAAGTACTGTGTGGTCCTTTTTAAAGACAGCCCTTGGGAACTAAAGTAGTAAGGGAGGAGAGAAAGAAGAAATGACATGGAAAATGATGGTGAAAGATCAAATAAGGTGAGGAATGAGAATCAAACTTTACAGATTACAAGTGAGCTGGACACTAGGATCCTCCGGGAGGAGTGTGGATGAAAAGCTGTTTAGTGCAGTTTCAGGAGAGAAAGGGATTTACCCTTCTCATCAAGATGGAGTAACATGCAACAACTTAAAAGGCAGGCAAAATATTTAAAATAGATATTTTCTATCCATTGACTATCAAAAAATGAAGAACCATGATCTGTCACAAAAGGGATGAACCTTAAAACTTCCCCATTTGCTTCCAGAAGTAAGATTCCACATTATGGCACAAGGAGAGTGTGAGGTGTTCCAGCCCCCATCCTAAAGCAGTAGTCACCTCATTAGCATAGTTACACTCAGGGGTGGTTGAAAGGGGCTTGCTATGAATAACAGAAGACACTCCTATAACCCAGAGAATTCCAAGGGTTTTAGAAGCTCTGGGAACAAAAATCAAATACATATTTTTTATTCTATTCACAGAGTCAGGAAGACCACAGAACTCTCCCTGAGTTGAGGAGAAGGAGCTGGAATTCCAGAGAGATCAAGGTAGCAGCTGGCAGATGTATGGTACAGTGCTCTAGTAGAGTGAGCTAACAAAGAGAGAACTCCCAAAATCTTCAGGGTCCCCCATGTGCATTCAGCTGAGTTCTGCTCAGTGCAGGAGAGGAAATTACTGGAGTCTGGGGAAAGAACCACCTGGAAAGATAGAGAGAAAAGTCTTCAGAGCTAACAAAGGGACAGGAATAGCACTGCTTCCACAAGCCAGTATGGTTAACCTCATGATTCACAGGATGCCAAGTAGATTGCTCAGAAGATTTTCATCTAAATCAGTGGTTCTCAACCTGTAGGTTGCAACCCCTTTGTAACAATGAAAATACATCCTGCATATCAGATATTTATATTACTATTCATAACAATAGGAAAATTACAGTTATGAAGTAGCAATGAAAATAATTTTATGGTTGGGGGTCACCACTACATGAGGAACTGTATTAAAGAGTTGCGGCATTAAAAAGGTTGAGAATCAGTGATCTAAATTGAGAGGTAAAATTATATGTAAACCAAATGCTGCTCTTTTCTCATATCACAAAGCTCAAAAGTATGACCCATGTAACTCTGCAATAACCCAGAAGGATGCTCAAGAGTATGTATAGAATTACAAAAGTAACCAGCACCTACCAAGGTAAAATTCACAAATATTTGGCATCTTTCTTCAAATTGCCATAAATACAAAAAAAAAAAAAAAAAAAAAAAAGACAAGAAAAGAAACATACAATTGAATTGTAACAAGGAATAGAAATAGGAATGACAAGGAAGTGTGAGGAAACTTTATGGGTGACAGAGTTTTTATTATCATAATTATACTGCTGGTTTAGTAGGTGCATACAGAGGTCAAAACTTATCAGGCTCTACACATTAATGATGTGAGTTCACTATCTGTAATTATACTACAATAAAGCTGTTATTAAAAATATCTTCCTGAATGAAAAGGGAGAATGGGCAGTGAGGGAGTGGACAGAACAACTCTGTGGAGGTTTTTTGTTTTTCTTTTTAATAAAGGGTAAGAGAAGAGTAAGGCAGTAGTTGGAGAAAGAGAGACAAACAACTCTCTATGCATTTTCTTTCTTGGAAAAATAACAACAGTATTTAAAATCTAGTGTTTAGGCCCGGTGCAGTGGCTTACACCTGTAATCCTAGCACTCTGGGAGCCTAAGGTGGGAGGATTGCTTGAAGTCTGTGTTCGAGACCAGCCTAGGCAAGAGTTAAGACCTCATCTCTACCAAAAGCCAGAAACGTTAGCCAGGTGTGGGGGGATGCGCACCTGTAGTCCTGGTTACTCAGGAGGCTAAGGAAGGAGGATCACTTAAGCCCAAAACTTTAAGTTTGCAGTGAGTTATGAGGAGGCCACTGCCCTGTAACCTGGGTGACAGAGTTAGAACCCTACCTCAAAAAAAAAAAAAAAAAAAAAAAATTCACCCTAGAATTTAGGTTAGTGACTAAGTAGACATAGGAGATGGAGATGAATTGGATACCCAGGAGACATACAGTATAGAATCAGAAATAGACACACCTGGTTTGCATCCACTGCTATGGAATTTCTTTGCTGTGATTTTGTGCAAACTACTTATAACCAGCCAATGACTCCATTACTTCATCTATAAAAGGAAGATAATAAAAATATCTACTTTGTGTTGTATTTGAAATTTTAAAAATCATAAATACATAATAGGGACAGCTAGCACGGCCCATTGAGGCATAAAACATAATTAACTTTTTGACTTTGCTTTCTCCGGACTATGTAAACAATGAAGAAAATATTCTTTGCAGTGACTTAGCAAGCTTGTCTTAGGCAAACAGTTTACCAATTCATAACATTTTAATTTTCTTTCAAATCTGTTTTACTTTGGTAATTCCATACAAATGAATTGTCTTAGTTAGAGAAGTATTTTTATGATAGTTATTAGTTTGAGGAAAGTTAGAGAACAAAAGTAAATGTTTTTGTTCTTTCATGAACATGTAGAGTTCCACCTTGGTTTCTACCGCCAGCCTCACCTCAGCCATTTCTTACCTTCACTCACATACATTGTTTTTCTATGTGAGTCTGGGTTCTCTAACCCCAAACATGCTCAGATCTCAGTGCCTTGAAATATTATAAACCTTCATTTCTCCTGGGACACATTCTTTTCTCTCTACTCCCTGTACCCGTCCATGTTGTCCTCACTCAGGGCCAAGAATCTTTTATGGGGCCCATCAAACTTCCACTAATTATTCCAAGTGTTCCCTATTTTATGAAACATTTCACAAAAGACATTGCCTCCCCCTGCAAGATGGCCCCGCCTCTCAAGCTCTCCACTGCAGCACTTTGTTCACACTGGTGACACAAAATCTGTCTTTGGGCCTCATCAGTCAGACTCATGTGACACATTAACAAAAACAAATAAAATATCAAAATTCTGACATCCTCCTGCCCCACACCATCCATTTTCTCATTTTAATACCATGGGATTCTGTCCTTTCTAAGGATCTCCCACTAGACACAAGTAAAGCAGCCCTGTTAGTGACAGAACTCTGACGTTGATGCCGAAACATCAGCACCATTTCCAACAGGACACTGACAAGGCAACAGGAAACAAAGCAGGTTTCTTACAGGACAGGCCCAGACCACACTGAAGCTGCTCCTGAGGAATAGCTGGCAGCCCCTTTCTCTCGAACCCCAGCTAGTTTAGCTATTTCCACCTCCTTATCAAAGATGGCTGAGATGCCCAGTTACCAAACTTACCCCTCCTGTTCACAGTCCATCCAGAGCCACTTCCATATCCCTAATCTCTCCTTAAATGATTCAGCACAAGCCTAAGCCCTATTTCAATCCCTGCCACTCCTCTCCTGGGGATCACCTACAGTTCTGTAGCCCCACTCCCGTCCCCATTGTGTTTCCCTTACTGCAAGCTCAGTGGTCCTGTCTGTCTGTCTTTCTTTCCTTCCTTCCTCCCTTCCTTCCTTCCTCCATTCCTTCCTTCCTTCCTTCCTTTCTTCCTTTCTTTCTTTTTTTTTTTTTTTTTTTCCTTTTCTGTATATCAGTGGTTGGTGGACTTGAACTCACTCTAGTCATTCCCCCTGAGGATCCCTTGCAGGGAGTGGAAGCTGTGGTTGATAGGAGAGCAACATCCACTGGAAAGGCAAGTGGTGACCCGCACACCCCACCTGCCACACCCCGGCCCTGCAGTGCTTGCCTGCACCGCCCTTCTAATCTCTTGCCTGGAGAGCTTGCCCACACTGCCTCTGCCCTCTGAGGTCTGCAGGAGAACACTTACATCTCATGGCCTGGCTCCTCCTGATGGCCTGCATGGCAGCTCTTCCAAGCTCAACCTGCTCCTTCCCGGCAGGCAGGCAGTGCAGGGGACTGGAGGAGGGTGGGATGCCAGGTGCAGCCTCTCACCGCCCCTGGAAGCCCTGCTCCCTCTCCCCTGCAGGCTTGGTTATTCAGTCTCACCCAGGATTTTGCCTTCACCTGTGGTGATTTTCCTCAGGGGCCCTCTTGTCTTCCATCCCGGCTGCCCTCTGTAGCCTCCCCAAACAGCAGTTACGTTTGTGCATGTCAGATATTTAATTGACCAAATTCAGTTTCTGCCCTTTGGAGATCACTAGGCTTTGGCAAATTAGGGAATGTGACTGAGCATATCTTATAGAGCACAAGCATTCTGGGGTGGTTAAAAGATTCTGGAATATTCTCTCAGGATGTATTTCTGCCCAGGGCACACAGAAAATCTTTCAGGTTTGTGTGACCTGCATACACTCTTGCTTAAGCCAAGTGGCATTTTATTACTACTTGTGCAATCCAAATCCTGGTCTGGAAAAGTCTAGCAGTGAATTTTATATTAATATTACTTGTATGTTTACCTGCTTCACCTCTGAGACTATGAGCATCCTGCCAGGGGGAAAGGTCTGGGGTAAGTAGCTCCTAGCACATCTCTGACCCCGATGCAGTGGCCAAATAACACAGGACAAACTCTCGCTGGGATTGTCAGCGAAGCTTTTTATCAAGAAGCATCAAAGAGAATATCCAGCAAATCTCCTAACTGGAGTATTGTTTATACTTGGCAATCAAGATTTTATTTCATGTTTCATCTCTAAAGAATCTGAGGCTCATTAACTTCCTACTATTTTAATTGGCCAAATTATTAAAGGTGGGCCCTGGCGATGATATGGCTTAGGTTATAAAATGTCTTCAAAGATGCATCTATTTCCCCACAAAAGGTAGTTCCACCCCAAAGAGGTTTAACTCTGTCCAGCAGGCATTCCCCTGTCCTCAGTGACTTGTGAGGGACATTGGCAATAGTGACAGCTTCTTTTCACCACACCTCTGGACTCCTGAATAACACCAATAATTTCAGGGAGTTGATACTATCAGAACTCACATATACACATTCAATAAATTAAAAACCATATTTAGTGGAAGTCATGGCATTAAATTATAAGGCTGATATTTTGCCGACATATTTCTTTTGCCACAATGTCGTGTTGTAATTCAGGTCATATTTTTTGACAGACACTCTTGGTTCTTTATGTACATTAATCATCACAGCAGTCCTCAAAGTGGGCACTATTTTATCTACATTTAAAGATGAGGACACCATGACACGGAAAAATATCAGTGGACTTTCTCAGGTCCGATGGGTGGTAAGTTTGGTAGTTTGCAGGTGTGCATTTTAGAACGTCCTTTCACCCTTGTTTTAAAGGTTTTTATAGGACGTCCATAACATAGTGTGAAGATGTCTCTATCTTGGAGACCATAACATGAGATCTTTACCCTAAGGGAAAAACAAAGGTAAAAGAAGGTTGTCCTGGAAATTCTTAATGATTTGGAACATTTTTAGGATACGACTCAATGTTTCAGCAACATCTGTCATAGGACCTGTTTTAGATGACCTGTAAGCTAGTCTAAGTTTTCCTCATGTATCTACTATATGAATGTTTGTAGGAAACCAAGATGAGTAAAGCAGGCAATAGGATACTCTTCAAAAGAAGATACCCACCTTACATAGGAATGATTTTAATTGTCCTTTGGAGTGCTTTAAACAACTTAAAGTGCTCTCTGAAAGTTCTGAGACTCTATTATTCATGGAATCATTTTCTTATGAAACTGATAAAAAACCTAACATATCCTTAGTTATGAAATATATTCACAAGAATCCGGAGCCACTGTTTGCTCGTCAGTTCATAGATCATTCTTTAAAATTGATCATATCAATTAGGATAGAAATCATACCTCAAAAAATGGAAAAGAATGGGTATTATACCTTGTATCTTTCTAGACATCATGGAAAAAATGTAGAACTCAACTCCAATAGAGCCCCTGTTTTTCTTTCTTTCTTTCTTTTCTTTCTTTCTTTTTCTTTTTTTTTTTTTTTAAGAAAACCTACTAAAAATGTAAATCACTCCCTTAAAGAATGTTCTATATCCTTATTTTTCCATGACATTGTGAATTCTGTAGCTTTGGGGAGGAATTCAGTAGTCAACCACTGTGTATGGCCTTAGCATGCTGGGACATCAAAGGGAAAAATGGATAAATATCAGGCATTATTTCCAACAGGGAAAGTATTGTATGCAGTTCATTCTCAAAAATAATATTAAATATTTAAAGAAAAATGCTAGTCAAGGTTATGCAGGCTCTCTCATGAATTATTTACCATTAGGAAACATGAAGAACCAGACTACAAAACATATGAAAATGGTAAAAGCCTCTCTACCTCATAAAAGGATAGAATAGGCTTTTTTCCGTTTTGTTTTATAATATCTTAGTAGATGACAAGATGCTGAAAGACAATGAGTAGTGTGCCAAAATCAATCTTCATTAGGATCTAAACAAATGGAGTTTCATGTGTGTCTATGACTCAGCAAATATCACCCTGGCATTTAAACTCATCACTGAGATCAGAATGTAACTTGGGAGACCCAGGCTTGCCTCGTGAAGTGGCAAATTATGGCATTTTCTCAGGTAATTTGAAGCACTGTGATGACTTTCTTCTCTCTGCGTCAGGAAGTGTAAATGAACCCAGGGACTCAGAATAAATTTTAGAGGGAACAATATTTCTATGTTATTCACAGTGATTACAAAGGTCAATTTGTTTGGTCCTAACACGGTTATATTATAGGTGTAAAACTATGTTTACCAAACTCAATTGGCAATAGAGTTTGAGACTAGAGTCAAAGGCTACAAAAATAACTTCTATAGTAAACTAAGTAACTTATGGTCCTAAAACACCTCGTTTATTTAACTTACTCATCATACTCCAGACCTACGGCCTCTTCTGCTTTGCTTGAGATTGTGACCCATCTAATCATTTTTGCTACCTACATTTCATTAACATATCCTTGACTCTAGGATTGAACCTGAAATGCATTATTTATTCTTTCCTCACATACTCGCAAAAGCTTTATGACAGATACATAGACAAAACTTGGTTTATCCTCTCCTTCACCCCACAAGGAAACACTTAAAGCTGTCTACACAGCTCACTATTTCTTCAATCACCACCAAACACTTCTCCCCACCCCTGGCAGGGACCTGCATGCTAGGACATCCTATGATAATGTGCTGTGAATGTTTTATGAGCGTGCTTTTCCTTCACCAGGAAGTCAGGAAGCAGGAGAATGACCTAACCTGCCACATTTTCTTTATGAGAACATCTTCTTGGTGATCTACGGTTTCATGAAATAGACATAGAGTTTCAAAGTTGCCCTTGAATCCTGGGTCAAGAAACAGGACCAACCTAATATTCTTTCCTATCATTCATTTCAGTGAACCAGTAATTTGTTAATTCAATGTCATTACTTTGAATTTGATTTGTGAGAATTACACAAAATAAAATGTGTGCCTGGAGATGATAAATAGAAGCATCTGAGTTTGATTTGCATTATGTTTGAATTCCTCAGTGAGTGCTTGAAATGGCCCATGTTGATCCTTATCTATCTTTTCCTCTTCCTTCCTTGTTGCCTTTCTTTTTACAATTTATTTTTTTTTTTTAGACCATGATGACAAAGAAAAAATGGATGACAGAGAATAGTTAGAAGTCATCTTGAAACTTTGATGTAAGAACAAAAACAAAAATAAGTACTCCCCAGCCAAACACCCATTTTCTGCTGGAGAACCTCAGGGGAATTAGTTACAACACTGCTAGACAGTCTGTTCTTCATCTCATGATGGGTTAGAACGTTCATCATGTTTACAGAGTTATTGTGTTAAAAATCTTTTTATTTTATAGCTCCAATTTGATTAATAGCAAATAGTTTAGGCACATTTATCACAATTAATCATGTAGGAATATATTCTACAATACAGACATGTTTCAAGAATTCCATGACCTTTTTGGCAACTTAGGTATTTTTCTGTTCTCCACATTTTATTGCCTTGGAGTTACTTGGAAATTGTATTCACCAATCTGCTCACAGACTATCTAATTTTTTTCATACTATAGAAACTATATTATGTACTACTTCCCTTGAGAGACAGTACCTGAATCTATTAGCAATAAAATTGTCAAAGCAATTACATCAAGAACTAGAAATATGGATCAATATAGATCACTGGTATAACACACATACAACAAACACACACAGCGTCACCCAAAAAGCAAAGAACGTGTTTGTGTGAGGGAGAGAGTACATATGTTCACGCTTACAACAATGTGTTTTTCTCTTTAAAATTTAGCAATCTCTTTTTCTTTCTTTTTCACTTTGGAGAGATCTAAAGTAGTTTTAGTTTTCTCTCATTTTCTTTTGTATTGTATTACGTACATGTTATTGCTTTTCCTTTGATTTTTACGTTGGACATTCAGGAAAATGAAATAGGCCAGGTACACTCTCCACAGGACACAGAGAGCACAGGGATGCAGACTGTTATCTAAGCCAAGCTACTGAAGGAATAGCATATTTCTGGCCCAGGCTCCTCTACTTCTTTGCCATTGGCCTCCTGTTCCTCTGTGACTCATTGTGAATTCATCTGTAACACTCTGTCATCTATTAGTCTTTCAGTTCTACTATGTTCCAAAACTAGTACATTGATCCAATCCCAGATTCCCAGGCCAGGGTTTCTTAACTTACACTGAATGAACAGTCCCTTCTGTAGCTAACTAAACTTTTTATTACCTGATCTTTTCAGTTTTGCTTTGTTTTAGTTTTATTTTATTCTATGAGAATAAGGACCCTATAGCTTTTTAATAAGATTTTTAATGGAATTCCCCCCAATACTAAGAAGAGTTATCAGATAATAGTCAAGATCTTTGTAACAACCTAGATTGATTGTGGGCTCACCTCCTCTCTCTCCTGATGTCTCTAAAGGATAAGTCCTATGAGGATAATCTTCTATAAGAGGGAATCTTTTTTAGAAAAAATTAATATGACTTATAACATTAAAATTTAGACCACCTCTCTAATGACAATAGAGCCAATAAATCACAATTTCAACTGACCTTCATCTCTCCTTTAACAACAGAAAGAAAGATATTGCAAACTCTGAATCCCTAGGTAATAAAGTGCTTACTGCAGGGAGTGGTCCAGGGACATGGCTGCTTGCAGCTCAGCAGTGCTAACACACTGTGTGATACTGGACAAATCATTTCATTTTGACCTGTCTTAGTTATCTTGTCTTGAAACAAGAATGCTATGAATTTTACTACTTCCTTTGCAAGGTTTCTATGAGTATGAAATAGAATAACAAAGAAACTAAAACATAGGTGCAATTCATATATCTACGTAGTTATATATAAAGACATGTATGAAACTTGCAAGCCTTATATGGTAATAAGGCAAATACACACGATAGAACTTTCTGAACAGATTTGTTGGCCAACACTCCTATGGTGAATATTCGTATACAATGTAAGGTCTTCACTTGATTTTAGGAGAGAGGATTTCCTATTCTATTTTTTCAGTATTCTTTGCAGTGTATGGAAGACTATATACTAAAGTAGAGAAAAGGTCTTTGTTTTATATTCAGAAATAAGTTTTTACCTCTGCCCTATCATTTACTAGGTCTGGTCCCTGGGAAGTTAACAGGTATTTTGTGAATGACAGAGTTCTTTGTACTCTTGGTGATGCCTATTATAAATTTTCCTAACATCAGTTCTGTGCTTTTCAAGTCTTTGGTTTAATTATTTTTAATCTGACTTCAAACTTATTAAAGTCCAATTATAAGATTGCCTTGAACTTATTGATATTTAACTTTTTGTAGGACCATTTATAAACATCATTAAAATGCTGATAACTTAACACCTCTAGAAGAAAGAAATCTTCTAAGATATGCTCAACCTTCTGAAAATGATTTTTTTTTCTCATTTCTGTTTATAACCAACTCAATTTTTAAAACATTCTTTTTAAGGTAAAGCAAAAGCAACCAGTGAAGATGGTTTCTGAAGCTCGAAGGGAGGAAAAGCTACTATATCAGAATTCACTCCATTCAAGTTTTGGCTCTTTCTCTTTTTCTCTTCTTATTTAGCTAATAACTACTCTTTGAGGAAAATGTATCTATTTAAACACTTATAAAATTTAATTTTAAGATTCATTTGGTTTAGAATAGCTTCTTAAATGGTTCTGAAATGGAATCTATTTTGTAGAACATCCAGAAATAACATCCGTGTAAATGGCTTCATTTTATCTTATTAAAAGTGTCTATGAAACAAAACCTTTCCCATAGGATCTTGGCTCTGTTATCCTGGGAATGATAATTAAACACAAAGACATAGTACATTTAAAAGTAAAGTAATTAGAAAGATAGCAGGAAGGTGTGTCTTTGTTTCTTTCTTCTTTTTTCCCCTCTTTCCCTGAATTATTTCAGAACAGTGTCGTAATATTTGCGACTTCCTTTTAGTATACTCAAGATGATGAGCAAAAGATAAAAAACATACAAATTCAGCAAAAGTTACAAATTAGTAAACATGTATATTTACTGTACTACTTTTTCCGCTTTCCTGTAGGTTTGGAAATTTCCAAAACATAAATTAAAACCATGCCTGTATATCTAGCCCTTAAAATGCTCATGAAGGACTTTGCCAGACACTGGCTAAATTCGGTGTTGAAGAATAAAGATGTCAGCTCTGCCTTCCTGGAGTATAAGATACCGTGTAGGTAGCAGGCATTAAACTATTAATAATACTTAACCAATTTTTAAAATCAGTGTTGATGAGTGTGATGACTAAGTCTGCCGTGTTTTTAGGATCCATGCAGCAACTTTGTGGGAGAATGAGTGTCCAGCTTCAGGACTTCCATGCCAGGGCTGGTGTGCTGGCTTCAAGCCCAGAATAAGAAACTGTCTCACCTGGATCTTTCTCTTTCTCCAATTCCTTTAAACCCTGTTTACCTCCCCATTCATGAGATCTAATACCTCCTTCCTTATATTATCAAAATTAACTTCAAATACTACTTGGGATATAAGTAGAAGCTACCAAGAAAAACCTTTGGGTGCTGAGCTACTAAGTTTTAGGCTCTGAATGGAAAATTCTCTCAGAGTCACCTAATTAAACACAATGGACGCAATACATCCAACGCCAGGGGCATTTTCTAAAAGGACTCTTCTCACTTTTGACTCCCTCCTTCTCCTTTGAAAGACTTCAGTGAGAAGTGCATGCCATCACTGCTGCCCAGAAGACTGTGGATGGCCCCTCTGGGTAGTTGTAGGGTGGTTGAGAGATGTTGTTCACTATCTCAGCCACACCATGCACCAGCTCTCCAGGCTGGGCTATGGCCCTCCTACTGCATGATTACATAAGAAGAAATTAAAATTCTCTCTTGTTTGAACTGCTCTGATTTTAGAAATCTCCATTAGAGCCAGCTTGATCTACATTGTAACTATTACACAACTTAACTAAAAACACAGGAATTGCAATTGACTCCCTTTCCTTGTTCCTTAACTCTCCCGTTCTATGATCCTTCATGTCCACGTGAACCCTTACCTGAACTGAGACGATCACAGACACGGCCTTAGAACCTTCTGATTCCCTCCTCTCTCATTCACCCTTCACTTGTCCACCAGCATCACTTTTCTAAAGCCCAAATTGCATTTGCATTGCCTGTTCTGCTCAAGGACATTCCAAAGGCTTCCCCAGTATCTACAAAAGTGATTTTCAAATGGTGTGCCATGGCACACTGGTTCGCAGTGAAAGGATCTTAGATATGGCTAGAACATTTTTTAAAGATCATTAGTTAAATTATTTTTGAAAGAAGTTCAAAGCACAGTAAGTATATTGCTGTAAGTGTGCCATGGAAGTTTAACCAGAAGTTCAATTGTGCCATGAGATAGCAAAGGTTGCAAAACACCGATCTAGAGAATAAAATCTAAACTCTTAGCCTGGCATTCAAAGTGTTACAACCTGTGGCTTTGAAAATAATGAAGTTATAAAGTGACTATGTTATACCCAAGTGGCTTTTCTGAGACAGAGACACCTTCCCCCAATTTCTTCACTCATTGAAATTCTAATAATCCTTTACATTCTAATAAGGCTGGCTTGAATTCTACCTGTTTTGTGAAAAATCCTTCCTCAGTTCCTCAGATTCTATTCATCACTCTTCTATTCAACACACTGTGAGGAAGGCAGGGCAGGTATTTTTACTTGCATTTTACTTACTATATTCGGATGGTCAAATTCACACAACTAAGTGGCTAACGCAGGTTTTATTAATACTTCTTTCAGAGTTATTTTATTCAGTCAAATATTATAATTTCTTTAGTATATATCTATCTCTACCACTAGAATATTAATTCCTTAAGGATATGCACTGTATATTATTTTTTCTGTATCATTTTCATTGCTATCACCCATGGAAACTTGCATATTTCTCCATACATCAAAGGTAACAAAAAAATGTTTTCTGAATTGAACTGACATGAAGAAAGCTAAACCGCTCAATTCCTTCCCAAACAATAGTGGTCATTGCTGTAAGCCAAGATCCTAGCAGAGAGAGGGAGAGCGAGTCCGAGAGAATGAGAGAGAGAGAGACAGAGAATGAGCTCATACAGTCCCCCAAAACTGGGTGTTTGAGTTTATTTAAGCAAAACATTATTTTCATTTTCCAAAGGAAAAACCTTGAATATATTACGAGAAAATGATAAGGCTTTCTAGACATCAAAGAACTCTTACAAAATAACTTTTGGATGAGTTAAGTTTAAAAGAATTGGAAACATACAAATTAAGTTTTTCCTGAGATAATAATGGCCTTAAAAATAAAGAAGGATCATGTTGAGGGTTACATAGAGCCTAAACTTTGAGGGGAGATTTCAAAAAAACAAAACATTGATGTTTAATAAATAATATAGCAAAAATTTAAAGTAAAATGTCAAATGATCCTAACACTTTTACTCCCTGCTAACTTTGTCCAAACATGAACCATTTTCTAAATAGTGTATTTGTTTATTTATTTATTTTAGAATGATGGTTTGACTTAGTGTTCTCAGTTCTATGTCTTCTCATTCTGAGAAGAGAATGCTGATTAAGAACTTTCATTTAGCAAGGCTTAAAATAGGATAGGTACAGTTCTAAGTATTTCAATTATTCTGAGCAATAAGCCACATTTCCAAATGGCTGGTCCAGAAGGTCAGTTTTTCTGGACTCTCTAGTTAATGCTGATAAAGATATCTTTACATATCTTGGAACTCCTTCTAACACCGTATATTGTAATCCATCATAAAGGAACCTGTTGTTGTCCCTGAAAATCTCACCATGTGTTTGGGAAAGGAAAATAATATCCTATGTGTTACTGACTTAATAATTAAAAAAAAAAAAAAGAAAAAGAACATCAAACTCATTACTAAATGTCATTGTAGTGCTGACTCCAAATAATTTTTCTACATTTTTGTGATTAATTGGCTAATATGTAATATTAATAATAGTGAACAATTGTAAAGCATGCTTTATTATTATGTACTATGTACTTTAAATAATTAATTTTTACAAACACAAAAAGTACTTAGTTCTCCACTTTATAGAGGAGAAACAGAAACTTCAAAGAATTAAGCCAAAAGCCAAAAACCAAAACAAAACTGGTAGAGATAGGATTTGAATCTATATCTCTTACCAAGTCTTGTACCATTTACTACAGTATTGTTTTTGCTTTGAAAATTACAAACCATTAAGAACAAAAGATATTACCATGATATATCTTTCACATACTTCAAGTTGAACTAGTACATAGAATTATATTACCAAGATAAATTATCTTCCCTTGAAAAATTTTTCATTCATATTGGTTACTAATTTTGTACCACTAACGTCATATTAAACTATGACAAAAAAAATCCCCTATCAATTACTATTTTCACATCGAGATTGGATGAATGCAAAAATCTACCAATCTCTTAGTTTTCCTTCTCATCTCGACAAAAGGAAATGTTATCTATCGATAGGAAACCTTCAGCAATATTTAGCTACTTTATCTTGGTTAATCCACGTGATAGAGTGGGGTTTATTAAGTAAGCAATAACACGTGACATGACATGGGGCACGTGACGCTGTGATGAAGCTACACTTAGCTCTCTGCTGATACATGAACATCCTACTCCAGAGAAGCTGCCATTCTTCAGTGGTAGGAGCTCTGAAATTATCCAGTGACTTCTTATTATCCTCTGTTATTTGAAAATAGAGAGGCTCCCACACAAAATGAGAACATTTCTTTCCTCCCATCCTTTGTCAATTTTTAATACCTTGAGCTATTAATATGTTTACATAGTTCAAAAATCAAAATGATATAAGAAGATGTACAGTAAAAAGTCTTGTTCTCTACAGCACTCTTCTTTTTCATGCAAGAGCCCCATCACCAACACTACTATCTTTTTAAGTGTATCTGTGGGAGATTTTTTATCAAAATGCAAAGAAATATAAACATAAATTATCATTTTCCCTCATTCTTCCATGAGAGGCAGCACACTATCCACCTGATTTTGCACTTTGATATTTCAGATAATTTTATGTCTTAGAGATCTTCACAAACCTTTTGACAGCTTCATAGTATTTCATTATTTGGCTTCATCTTGTTTATTTGATTGCAAGTTTGACTTGAGCTAGGAAAATATCTGTGCATATGTAAAAGAGAATATAATGTCTATCAAGTATACTTTTGCTGGTTTCTATCCCATTTGCAATAATGGGCCAGGTGTCAGGTGACTAGATCTCGCTAATAACATCAGATTAGTAAGGGATGCATGTCACTTCCATTCAGAGGCAGTAAAAACCCATTGGTGGTTCTTGGTTCTCTTACAAGGCTGTAAACAAAGAGAATGACTATGCTGCAAGTACAAGATGGGGACTTCATCAGCCCACATACCTCAGCAAACTTTGCAACAAACTCTCTGCCCCACTGCAATGGGCATGTATTGTTTTGTTAGATCACTGCAATTGGAGGTTTACTTTGATAATATTTAGTGATCAAGGGGTCCTTAAGTCTCTGCGTTGTATGGAAATTAAAATATACAGTATATGCAATTTCCTTTTCTGGAGAATCATCTGGGTACACCTGATATTAAAATTGGAGAAAATATATTATTATAAAGGAGAAATTACAAACATATGTCACTTATAAATGAGGATACAGTATCCTAAACAACAATGTCAAGGCAAAGGACTCTTACTGTAGTTGTTGTGGTCCTTGTTATGTATTGTGTGACGCTTTAGATCATCTCTCTGATTCAACTTTCTGGGTACTTTCTATTAATGCTAGTAGTCGTGTCAGTAAGAAAATCTAGCAATGAGCCCTTTTGTTTTTGTAACATGATAGGAGTGTTATGAGGCCTGATGTAAAATGAAAACACGCTTGCTCGCTCTATAGTCACATTTTACATGTCAGAGATCTTATTTTCAACCAAGAAAAATATAACACCATTTAGCAAATATGATATCTCATGGAGCCGAAAATTAAAAACCTTTCTTTAATTTTCTATTGATATTAACAGTTTTATTACACTGGTTTTAGAGACTTTGCCTTTCTTACTTTAATCGATCAAAACCTAGAGAGAAATTAACTGATTTTATTACATGTAAACTTGTTTTCATCTTACAACATTCTGAGCCCACCCTCAATTTACTCATGCCTCTGCATGCCATGTAAGTGGAGGAATCACGTCTCTTCAACAGTCTGCAAAAGAACATGTTCAGAAGCATATTGAACACGTCAGCAAGGAACCTTGCTAATGCACTCTGAGTCACATACCGTGTGAGAGCAGTAAATTGTTTCCTCAGTGGTTTTGACAACATTGCCTCTGAACATAATTGAATGTCATCCATTTATATGTTTGCAAATAAGGTCCCAGTGACATTACACGGGGGAGTGTGCACACTTGGTCGTCTGTTTATGATGGAGGAGCAGACATATGGCCTGTGGACTCGGTTTGGCCCAGAGCTGTTGCAGAGTCCTCCTACCCGTTTCCAGCCAGTCTGCCCCCTCACCGTGAATCAGCTCTGTCAGAAGCAGAGCTTCCCCTCACAAATGAAGGAAATTGCAGCTTACTCAACTGCTAGTTCACTGGGTCCTCTCTGTCCTGAGTTGGCAAGAACACCTGATACTTGTAAGAGAAACTACATCATCTGTGTCAGTCAAAGAAGGAAGACAAGAGGAAGAGAAAGAGAAATGTTACCATGAAACTTGCAGAAGAGGGAGTGTAGAAAAGAGAAAGCCCCTGCCGCCTAGAAGTCACCAAGTGTGAGGTTTAATACTCACTGTCATTAAACGCTCTGTGAGAAATTAGGCAAATCTCTTTTTTGCCATATTAGGCTTAATTTCTTCCCCTATAAAGTAAAGGAGTTGAACTCATTTTCAACCTTTTTTCTCACCAAAAGATATTTAATTTTCTTTTGCAGCTATCATATTATAAAAGATATTACCCATTCACGAACTATGTCTATAATTAGTTTTCCAACTATTATTGAAGACTTCTGCAGCTACCAAATCATAGCTATAGGTCAGCATGATTGTGAACACACTGGGTTGACATAATTCCACCAACATATATATCATTTATTTTCTATGTAGCTTTAAAATATGGAAAACACCTTAGAACTATCTGTAATGTTCTATAATTTGTGGTTTTCCTGTGAACATAATTTTTGGTTTTTAGACTTTTTTTTTTTTATCAAATCTTCAAATAGACACCATGCTTAGTGAGAAGGGACCCTAAAAAAGGGACTTAAAGGGGAATGGGAGGAAAACCTGGCCTGCTGACCCAGGATGTCTGGAGGACCTATAAGGAAATGGATACGAATAACATAGGTAACCAACGACCAATAGAAAGAGACAATCAATGACCAATAGAAAAGGAGCCACAGAGAGGCCAATGAAAGACTTGCAGCCAACTTCAAACAGAGAACTTTTATGCTGCTGCAGACTGTTGCATCTCTGTCTCTCTCCCCTTTTCTCCTTCACGAGGGACCCACTTCCAACTCTCTTTGGAAGTGCTCTAACCTCTCTTTTTATTCTTCCTAAATAAAATCTCTTTGTTCCCCTGAAACTTGCACAGGTTACTCTGCTCTCTACTCATGCTGCCTGTGCCCCTCCAGTTTTAATTCCAGTTTCCATTCCTTTTTACTTTCAGTTGCCACCGTACCTCAGTTGAAATTTCTAGCTCAGTCCAGTAATCAAACCAGGTCAACTGGGTTCAGGGAACTGGGACCGCTGGCCCCCAACACTAGGCACTGACATTATTAGGTACTAAGGAAACAAAAAATGTTCTTGAT
Organism: Loris lydekkerianus; assembly: GCA_963574355.1. Taxonomy (NCBI): domain Eukaryota; kingdom Metazoa; phylum Chordata; class Mammalia; order Primates; family Lorisidae; genus Loris; species Loris lydekkerianus. Next base: position 3,743 of record CAUYPK010115808.1, on the reverse strand, counting down.
ACATTTCCAAAATGGTACAGACAAACTAGTAAAGAAAAACCAAATTCCATAAAAGTAGAAAGTGTAGGAATAGAGCTACCAATCAAATAGGGGATCAAGAGAAGGCCGATTAAAACCCTTCTTAAGAGTAAACAAAAAATGACAACAAAAATCTATTTCTATACACTCACCTAAAAGAAGGGAACATCTGTTCACATTGCTCACCAGGTGTGCTCAATGGAACCAAAGCCCTGGAGACACTCCCTCAAATACAAGGTCTGAGACTTAATTTTGCTTGACAAACACACTATTTTTTATCTCACTCTTAAGGATTTACAATGCGTATTTGCATAATAAAGGCTCTAAGAAGTCCCAAAGGCAAAGAAACACATCTAACCTGGTTTGATGTCAATTTTCTCAAATGTTTGACCAAGAAATCTACTCTTGTAGATTAAAAAAAACAAAAAATGATGTTGTAGTTTAGGACACTCTAAATATAGCTTTTGGAATAAACATGATGATAATAGAGCCATGTTTCATAGTAGCATTGTTTTGTGGTCCCTTGTCACTCTCTAGCTACAAGCCCTCAAGACCTACAAGCTCAGTATTTGGCAGCCTACCACATTGGCAGTCTTTGTGAGACATTTCAAAAGAAATACTCAATGAAATGCATGGAAGCTGCTGTAGAGTTGGTGCTTACACATCACTCAGTAAAGATTCACAATTTTTTATTCAGGTACCTATTACCAGGACTGGTGTCTATCTCTGAATAATTTGTTTTTCATCCTTTTGATACCACAATTTAATTGATCATTGTTGGGATAAAAGATCGAAGTTTGATTTGTGATCCACAGCTAGAAAATGTAGGGAATTTTATATGCATATTCTGATTATTAACCTTATTGTGCTTTTCCTACTTTATTTTTCATAATTCTCTGATTTTTACAATTCATAAACACTGTAAGATGAGTATCATTTGAAGACATCAAACAACTGTGAATTCTGGAAGACACAATGAAAGGGATATTAAAAGCAGGTAGAGATATAAGTAGAATGTAAGAGACCAGGGTTTGGGAATTGAGAGATGCTGTGAAAATTATGTCAGGATAAATGGAAAAAGGAAATGAATTTCAGTGGACTGTAGGCATAGGGTAGCTGTAGGTCTATAAGAATGGGTTGGTAAGGAGGAGGGGTACTTGGCACTCAGACAGCAGAGGCATGAAAGCCTAGGATTTGGTCATTTGATTAACAAGTATTCACTGAGCACCTATACTATATACCATACATCCTTTAGGTGCCAAGGGTTCAGCTCTAACAAAAGCACAGTTCTAATCCTATGCAACTTACATTTAAATAAAGGAAACAGAATAGATGAATAATAAGATCACTTTCTAATAAAGGATATAAAAATAAATTAGAGAAGGCGAGAAAAAGTAACGAATGTTGCTGTATGTATGTATCTAAGAAATAACCTCTTTGAGTAGCGGTGTTTGGTGCTTTGAAGAAGAGCTTTGAAAAAATGCCAAAATGAAATGAAGAGGCAAGTTTGGCACAGACCTGGGGGAAGACAGTTCTAGGCAAAGTAATAGCAAATAAAAGCCCCTTGGACATGAAAGCATTTTGTCTGTGTGACAGCAAGAAGGCCAGCGTGACAAAGACATAAAAAGGGAGAGAGCGACTTGGTGGTTGTTGGTATATATAAAGGCTACAGATTTGTGGGTGTTTATTTTGTAGCCTGAGACATTGCTGTATTCCTTAATCACTACAGCATATTAGGCTTTTAAATTTATGTAGGATCTATAGTCATGCCCTCTCCTTTATTCCTGAATTAGATAATTTATATCTTTTCTTTCTTCACATCAATGATAAATGTAAGAGTTAATTTTAATAATATTTAGAAAAAGCTAATTTTGTTTTGTTTTGTTTTGTTTTTGTAGTTTTGGCTGGGGCCAGGCTTGAACCCACTACTCCCTGTATATGGCACCAGCGCCCTACTCCTTGAGCCACAGGTGCCACCGGTATTGTTGATTTTTTTAATCAATAGTCTGTGTTCTGTTAATTTAAATTCAGTTTTTTTAATTTTCTTTTTTTAATACCTTAAAATGAACTTTCTCTTCTCATTCTAGCTACTTAATGTTTGATGCTTAATATAATCAATATTAAACTTTTCTCATCTCATAAAATGAGCAAATAAAGCTATTTATTTTTGATAGTACTCCTTGTATTGAAGTCCATTTTGTATGTTATTAAGGTAACTATAAACACTTTCATAGATTTAGTGGTTTCATGGCATTATGCTTTTTCAACCTTTTTGTTGAAACTGCATGGCTTTTCAATTTAGAGTTGGTCTCTTTTAAATTGTTTCTGGTGTGTTTTTGTTTTTATTATCTATTCTGAAAAATCTCTGAACATCTGCCTGCTTAGAGAGCTAATGGGAGTGTTTATTCCAATTGAATTTAATGTAAAGATTGGTATTACTATACATAATATTTGTCTATTTCCTTGTTTATCCTCCTGTGTACATAGTTCTCCTCAAACCCCCATGCTCTGATTTTTTTGTTATCTTTTCCTCCTTTTTTTCTATTGTATTTTTAGTGTGTGTTAAGTATTAGAGATTTGTTTAGATAGCTTTCATATAATAATAATTTTCCTAATGGGTGTGTTAGGAATTAAGATACCCACCCTTAAATTTTCACAGTTTTATCTGAATTAGTGTTAGACTATTTCATATACAACATGAGGACACTATTACAACATAATTTGAACTAAGCTTTCTGTCAGCCTTTGTACTATCATTGCTCTATATGTTACTCCCACATGTGTTATAAATCCCACTGTATGATTTTTTTATTTTGCTTTAAAAATCCAGTGACTTTTAGAGATTTTAAGAAGTGAAAGCTAAAATATCCTCTATATTTACCCACATGTTTATCATTACTAGTATTCTTCACTCCTTGGTGATTCAAATTTCCAGATGGTATTATCTTCCCTTCAGCACAAGAAATTCCTCTAGTTTTTCTTGCAATGTGGTTTGGCTGGAAATAGATTCTCTCAGATTTAGTTTATTTAAAAATGTGAATATTTTGTTTAATTCAGAAATATTTTGCACTGAATAGAAAATATTTGGTTGTAAGTTGTGGGGGGTTGTTTGTTTTATTCTATTCTGTTTTGGTTTTCTTTCATCAGTTTAAAACATGTTCTTTTATACCTTCATTACACTTGTCTTTTTAATAGTCATTACTTCTTTTTAATGTAAAATTTCCTCTTTTTATTGCTTCTTTCAGCCTTTTTAATTTATCTTTGCTTTTAAGCCATTTCATAGGTTTAGTTTCCTCACTATTTATTCTTCTTGAAATTCACTAAGATGGCTACACACATAAGTTATAGTTGTTGGGAAAATACTTGCCTAATATTTCTGCAAATATATAACTTTTCTATTCATCTCCCCTTTCTTTTCTTTTTTTTTTTTTTTTTTTTTAGCTCACATTATTCCATGTTCATTATTCCGTGCATCTTTCTGTGAAAAGTGATGTTTGTAAGCCTCTTACGACAGCCCATCCCACATTAGCTATTTTGAGAGATTGATGATTAATTGAGACAGAAAACTGCTCTGTCAACCTGGCTAGAGTGCAGGGGTGTCCTGGTAGCTCACTGCAACTTCAAACTACTGAGCTCAAGCACGCCTTCTGCCTAAGCTTCACAAGTAGCTGGGATAACAGGCAGATGCACCAGGACAGTTGGCTTATTTTTCTACTTTTTTTTAG
>CAUYPK010115804.1:0-29486 GCA_963574355.1 Loris lydekkerianus | reverse complement strand
GGGAGTTCTGGTTGTGGAAGCAGCTTCAGTGTGTGACACACCTGGATCCAGCAACAGGGCTGGAAGTGCTGCACATGGTTCTGTGAGTGCCTGGCACCCAGTAACTTTGGCACAGAGAGCCCAGGGCTCCAGCAGTCTCTGGCCAGGAGAAGGGCTCTGTGCAGAAGCAGGGAGGGCTCCAGAGGGCACGCAGCTACCAGAGTCCCTGGCCAGATGAACGGGCTAGTGTGGAGGCTGGGAGGACATAAAAGGGAGGATGCAGGGTTGTGTGGCTCCCGCAGTTCCTGGTCAGGGTATGCGGAGGCCCGGTGGGTGCGGGTCACTAGTCTGGGATTGCTGCACAGCTCTTATGGAGGTCTGGGTGGTGCCAAGCCCAGGAGTTTGAGGTTGCTATGAGCTGAGACATCACAGCACTCTACCCAGGGCAACAGCCCAAGGCTCCAATGTGCCAAAACCGCCTTCCTCTGCCCTTAAGGATTAAGGCTGTGAGGCAGCTCAGACCTTTCCTTTAGGCTGCTCAGTCACTAGGTTACTTTGTCCCGCCCGATCCTTGCTCTGAGACCCTGAGGGCGGAGCTTGCTGGGGCAGTTTTTCACAATGGCTTCCTGTGCCCAGCTCAGTGGCTCAGTCTGGGGCCCCAGACAATGCCCAACATTCTCCACACTCCTGCTCAAACTCTCCCCAAGGTAGCTCAACTTAGTGCCAAGTCCAAGAACACCAAAACAGTTTACAGGTAAGGCCTTTCCGGTTTGCAGTGTCACTGCTGCTTGTACTCATGGTTGCCGGTGTGATTAGGTCGATTGAACACACACAACCACTTGTCAGTTTTCCACTGTTTTTGTCCTCCTCCTGGGGTCCAGAAGTCCCTTGCTGGCTCTCTGTATCCTCAAAGGGATGATTATAGGCAGATCCCACTGGCCAGAGATGCCTGGAGTCTTGTCTCCTCAGACTCGCAGTGCCCAGTTGCAGGGAAGCTGTTACTCGGCCACCATCTTTAATCTCTCTCTAATTTATCTTCTATTTAATAAGAATCCATTGCTACAGGGAACAACATAATCAGATTTTGAAAAGCATTTATAGTTTCAAAGCAAACGAATTGTACAGTTAGTGTGAGAAGGTAGGAGACCATGCTCATCAGGAAGAGGTGCTGAAATGCTCATCTGAGGAAGAAGCAAAGTTTGTGTAGGAAATGGAGAAGAATCACAGAAACATTTCTTGGCAAAAATAGTCAGGACTTGTTGACCAACAATCTAAGTGAAGAAAAAGACTCAGAAGTCAAATTCCTCTTAGATGTCTCCTTGAAGTAATCCCTGTTCCTACTGACTAGAAAGGCAATACACAGGTTGGAGGGGAGCAGGTTGGGGGCACCTCAGAGAAAGTTTGAGTTCACTTTTCTGCTTTTATCATTTTCTTATCCATTCTACATAGAGGCTGAGAATTCTTGACAGTATTACAACTGGAAATCAAGCCCTACTTTTATTTAAATGTTGTTTCTAGTGACTTTTAATTCTACTATTTCCATTTTTCAGTGTCCTAGAGAAAAGAGAGGACAAAAAATAAAATAATGTAAGATTAACTGTGTGCTTGGTTCACTTTGCATATAACCTTTCATTTTAATCAACATATGAACTTTTGAAGTGGCGATAGGTCATTATTTTAGAAATGAGGAAATTGAGGACCCGAGGAAACCTTGTCCTAAGCCTCACAATCAGGGACATGACCGGGATTGGAACATGGATGAAGTGGAGGGAGAGGAAGCATCCGTGGCACCAAATAAAAGGACATTAGACAATTGCCCATGAATAAGCACAGAATCAGATCAAGAGTCCAAAAGCAATATTTGGGCTCCCTGTGACTATTCCCTTTCTCCTGAATGACAATTTAAGTACTCATTGGCAGCAAACTAACACATTAATGGTATCTCAACTCACAGTTATTTTGTTTACATTCCTTATTGTTATCCCTGAAAACCAAATGCTTTCAAGGTTATTTTTATTACTTACTTAAAAGGCACTCAGATAAAGGTACTGTTTATATTTTGTGTTTCAAGGTGTTCCCACTATTTTCAAACAAATAAATTTATCTTTAGCTTGAATAGAAGAAATCTGATAGGCTTGCAGAAAAGAAAAATTTGACCCAGCAATCATTTTCATTTGCAAATCAATTTTGCAAATCACCTTTTGGCTATCTTTAAAAACAGTGAAGGTACATAATTAAGGGAATTAAAAACGAACAAACAAACAAACAAACAAACAAAAACAGTTACGTGGGTTGCCAGAAAGAGCACTGATCCTGGTTGACTGTCTCTGCTGCTATTTTTTTTTTCTTATTCATTTATTTTTTCATTATCTCTTTCCTTCAATGCATATTTACAAGCTACACACTGTAACAGGCTCTGAAGTAATAAAAATATGAGACATGGGTAATCTACATGTTTTCACAATCTAATGTGAGCTATAATGCCAGTAATGCACTAAAATAATTAATCCATGTATCCATTTATTAATTTCCTTTCATTGAACAAATATTTAGTGAACACAAGCCATGGTTTAGGTACTGTTCTAGGCACTGGGAAGACAATGGTATCCAAGAGAGACAATGCTTTCCCTTATGCACGTATTTTCAATTGAAGTTATAAGCAGGACATGAATAAGCAAAAGATGTATAACTGAAAGTCAGAAAGTGACAAATTATATGAAGATAAATAGTGGGATGCTATTTCAAATAAGGTGATCAGAGAAAAAAAACTGAATAGAGTTCAGAAGTCAACCCCATGACTATTTAGAGGAAAATATTCCAGACAAGCAGAACAAGTACAGAGTCTCTAAGGTAAGAAGAATAGCAGGGATGCCAGTGTGGTCAAAGTAGATTTAGTACAAGGAAAAAAGGTTAGAAGGATAAACAATGGCCAATTCTTATAAAATCTTGTTTCCATTGTGAGGGTGTTATTATTCTAGATGGAATGATCAGTCATTAGAAAGTTTTGACAGCTCTCTCTCAAATGGTTCAGAAAAGTAATGTAATTATAATGCCCATTAATTATAATGGGTATAATAATATGTACATGCACATGCATACATGCACGTGTGCTGGAATGAGCTGAGAGCTCAGGAAAAGAGGGTGGGGAGGCCAGGAAGGAGACTGGGTTCAAGGTGTTAGAGTTCTCTGTACTATACTTGCAACTTTTTGGTCCATTTGAATTCTTCCAAAATAAATTATTGAACCTTTTAAAAAATTGTGCTTCATTCAAATACTCATGCTTTGGGAATTTGAGGTAATGAAGTCAGTTGCCACTTCAGACAGCTGACTTTAGACATGTTTAACTTTTCAGCATTTTCATTTCTCTTACCTGTCAAATTGGTATATATCTGATAACTTTTTGTGGGAATTCAATGAAACATATATATTAATGTATAATATGTAATATATGTATAAAGGGAGTACCTAACACCTGGCAGTGTTAATAAACATCAACTATTATTACAATGGAAAACAAAATGTGAAAATTGCAACAGAAATCTGTATTTTTTTCTAGATATCAACATACAAATAGCCACTAAAAATCAGAAGCATATGTTGCTAGAGTATAATTTCAGGCATCAAAATAATGAGATCAGGAAAACTGGGGGATTTAGTTCATACCAATCAGCATCTAGTATACCCAGAGTCATTGCACTTGTGATGGGAGATTCAGAGATAAATGAAATACAGTCTTAATCCACATAGATTTTCCAGTCTAGTGGACAAAAGAGAGGAAATCAGTTCATTCTTCTACCATGTGAAATAAGACATGACAGAGGTGAACATAAGGTGCAGTGAAAGGAAGATTGATAATAGTCACAGTATAAATGAATGATATAAACTTACCAAGAAAACAGAGAAATTTGCAAGTAATATACTCTCAGTAAAATTATTTCCCCATAAGAACTGTATGTTTTTCTATTTGTCTTTTCTTTATTTCCTTAAACTAAAAGGACCCCATAAATTTAAGCAATTTTATTATCCTTTCCCCAGTGTTAACTTAAAATGAAGATCATGGCTGAAAAAGGGTGTGGTCCTCATTTTTATCATATCTATTCCTGTGTTAACCCACATATATGACCTGTAGATTCTGTGCCCTGTCTTTAAAAGATTATTGTGTCTTCTAAAACTGCGTGTAGGACACGTTTCTTTTCACAGGACTGCTGTCAAAACACTTAGAAACTGCTACCATGTTACAGACCAAAACCTTATCTCAGGCCCTTAATTCCAGTAACTCCTACTATATTTGTGTCTTTCTTACATTATGTTAAAAATCCATAATTTCTTAATTTCACTATTGTGAGATGCTTCCAAGAATTCTATTACAATACCCTTTACCTTTTCTCTGAATACTTTCCAGATTATTAGGGATGTTCTTAAGAACACAGGACCCTGTCAAAATATGATTTGTAAAAATGAATACAATTATTAAGTTGTTTTCTAATCAATATAAAATTGAATAAGAATATTAGCTCCCTTGATTTGAGCACTGTGTTTCAGAATCACATTCTAAATAAATAGAAGTATGGCAATCATTGTGTAAAGCCAAAAGTTTCTTTGGAAGCTCCTCAAATATATAAATTTTATAAATAAGTGGTTTTCATATATTTTTTTCTTAAATTAAAGAAAACCTATCTTACTTTTATTTTTAAAAAGTTGACTTTTGTGTACCTAGACTCTTAAGGCAGGCACTTTGCCAATTAATTAAAGCACAGAATCCAGTAAATATGAGGGAAATAAGATTTCTGTTGATATGCTTTGTTCAGACTATTAGTTTTGATGATGCTAGAGAAGATTTTCAGTTGCATAAATGAAGGCAGAGTATTATTATTACTATAGCCTGTTTAATCAATAGACAATTTGATTCTTTGTAAGTCTTTTCAGAATGACTTTCACTTACTTTGTATTTATTACAAATTTTTAAGAAGCCATCAGTTACAGTAACCACTTATTCTCCCAGACTCATTTTTTTTTTTTTTTTTTATGTATTTGCAATCTACTCCACTATGTTCCATTTTACATAAATCCTGTATTACGGCTAAACATCATTTCAGAATTTGGTTGGGGGATGGTGGTACTTTGATTTGAATGCCCCAAATATCATTTCTTGCAAACTTAATTCCCCATTTCAAAGTTCTGTGAGGTGGGGCCTAATGGGAGGTTTTAAGTCATGAAGGTTCCACCTTCATGAATGGATTAATGCCAATTACAAGAGGGCCAAGTTTAATTTGCTTCCCTGTGCCCGCTCTTGACTATCTGCCTTCCTCTGTGAGGTGACTCTGTATGAAGGCCCTCACCAGACAAGCTCCTTAATCTTAGATTTTTCCATTTCCAGAATCATGAGCCAAATAAATTTCTATTCACTATAAATTATCCAGTTTCAGGTATTCTGTTAAAGCAGCACAAAACAAGCTAAGACAGGTGCAGATAAATTCTGTTCCTTGTTCATAGCAATGGCTGTCAGCAATCTACAAATAACATCAAGAACTCTGAACTTTATGCCTCCTTAGTCTTGAAATTTCCATGAGATGTTAATAGAGGAAAATATTAACAGGGCCACAGCATTTGTTTATAAAAGAGCATCTGCAGACTCCTTTTCCTTCCTGAACTATACTTCTCTTTAATTCACCTTGTCATCTACTGATTCTTTGATTTTTGAAAATTTGGTTGCTTATTGCCTTCTCTTATTAACATCTCCCATAATTGAAAGGAAATAATTAATCATAATAACATATTAATAAGTGCCTAGTATGAGTATGTCACTATGTTAGATGCTTTGGCTACTTACTGATCCTCGCTCTCCCCCTAGAAAGTATTAGAATTTTCATTTCACTTACCAAGAAAATAAGACTCAAAGACATTAAATAACTTTTCAAATGTAGTCCACATAGTAAGTGACCAAACTAATTAGAACTTGCAACTTGTGTACTGTTTTCTATGGCAATCAACCGCCTTCAAAATACATTTGTAAATATTCTCTGAGTGCCCGATTATATCTCAGCTACACTAGAAGTACAAGAGAGAATAAGATTAATAACACACATGTTCAAGAAGCTTAAACTTCAGTGGATTTGGGACCGAGATGACATAGATAATCAAGTAATTAAACAGATGAGATAATTTTAGGTAGTGGTGAATGTCAGGATGAAAATAAAATAGGGAAGTATGATACAGAGTGTTTAAGGGGGTGACCTTTGGTACAGGAGCTATGGAAGAACACTCTAATAAAGTGTGCCCTAACTGACAATTATTTGAGTGTCAGGAGGCTAAGTGTTCCAAGCACAAGTGATAGCAAACACAAAAGCCACAATAGAAAAAGAGTTGGGAATGTTCAAGGAACATACTGTCAATAGGAAGTCATTACAGGTGTAATATAGCATGGAATGGGTACTGGTTTCTATTGAAGGGAGATCACAGTGATGCTTGACATAGAGCAACAGATACATCAGGAATAGATTTTGGAGGCTCTCCATTAGAATCTAAGTATATTATCCTAATTTTAGCATTTATCTTAAATGCTCTCTAATTTCCACTTATGCCAAGTAATTTGAAAATCTCTATGATCTCCTCGTGTTTTTAACAACTCATTTGTTTCTAAAATCTGTCATACCCTGCTTCTAGATCTTTCTCTGGGATAATTCTACTCTTTAATTAATGACAAATCCTGGTATATCTCTATCATGAAGTCCTTTCCAAGCCTCTCCTTTCTCCAGTCAGAAAAAACCACTGTTTTTCTCTTTTGTCTTTTTTAAAGTGACAATCTGAATGGTTCCATTACACTTTAATAATTTCCACACTAGACTGTGAATTCCTTGAGAGAAAAATCTTACCTATCTTTGCTACCTAGCACTTTGCATACAGTAGGACTTAAGAATTGTACTAGTACTACAATACTAGCATTAATGGTGTCCAAATGACATCCATGCTCCATTCTCTCACACACTACTCTGTTCTTAGCCTTTTATCTCATGGCTTTTGCAGTCTGATTTTTCCAAATCTACACTTGTTGTGTTAATTTTATATTACTGCTATGACAAATTACCCAAACTTAATACTTAAAACAACAAAATTTGTTCTCTCATAGTCTTGGAAATCAGAAGTGCAAAATTAGGATTGTCATACAATTGTTTATTTCTAGAAGTTCTAGGAGATGATCCATCTTCTTACATTTTTAATTGCTAGTGGTTGCCTGCTTTCCTTTGCTCATGGTTTTGAATCTTATCACCTTTTCTCCCTGTGCTCTCTTCCCTTCTTCTCTGCTTGACCCTCTTGATTCTCTCTGGCTCTACCCAAATTATTTAGGATAATCTCCCCATCTTAAAATACTTAGTTAATTAATAACTTAGTTAAGTATATTTTACTATACAAGATAACATATTTGTATGGCCCAGAGATTAGGCTGTAGACATCTCTGAAGAGCCATTTTTTAGCCCACCATATATGTTTTATAATGTATCATCAATCTTTTATCTCACTAAAATGTTTAATCAGAAAATATCACTCCCCTTTGTACATTGATTTTTTAACCTGAGTCATTACTGAATATATTTATCTATTCTAGGAGTCCTTTCATGGAGTCCTTGGGGGTTTTCTAGATACAAGATCATAATGTCAGTATAAAGAGATATTTTGACCTCTTTCTCAATTTGGGTGCCCTTTATTTCTTTCTCTTATTGCTCTGGCTAGGACTTCCAATAATAAGTTGAGTATAAATGGTGACAGTAGTCACCCTTGTCTTCTTCCAGTTCTTAGGGATAATGCTTTCAACTTTTCTTCATTCATTATTAGGTTGGCTGTGACTTTGTCATACATGACATTTATAATTTTGAAATCACTTCCTTCTATGCCTAGTTTCTTTAGGTATTTTTTTTTTATCATGAATGGGTGCCAGATTTTATCAAACGCTCTTTAAAATCAATGTACACAATTCAGTAGCATTTCTCTGTATTAGTAACAGTCAAGCTGAGAGTCAAATCAAGGAGTCAATACCATTCACAATAGCTACAAAGAAAATGAAATACCTAGGAATATACTTAACTGAGGAGGTGAAATATCTATACCAGGAGAACCACAAAACACAGATGAAAGAAACACTAGATGACACAAATAAATGGGAAAATATCCCTTACTCACATATTGGCTGAATCAACATCTGTAAAATGTCCATACTGACCAAAGTGATTTATAGATTCAAGTCATTCCTTCTCAAAATACCAATGTCATATTTTATAGATCCAAAAAATAATCCTAAACTTCGCTTGGAATCCATAAAAGAGCCTGAATAGACAAAGCAATCTTAAGTAAAAAGAATAAATATCAAGGCATCCCATTACCTGACTTGAATTTATAAAACATGGCTATAATATCCACAACAGCATGGTACTGATATAAAAGTATAGATATAAAATAGAGAATCTGGAAATAAAACCATATAGATATGAGCAACTCATATTCAACAAACCAAATAATAACATAATCTGGGGGAAAGGAAGTCCTGTTCAGTGAATGGTGCTGGAAAAATTGAGCAGCTACATGTAAAATAGTGAGGCAAGACTCACATTTCTTACCATATGTATAATTTAATTCAAGACTTAAATAGAAGGTATGAAACCATAAAAATTCTTAAAGAAAATATGGGAGAAACTTTTCTAGACACCAACCTCAGCAAATAATTTATTACTAAGATCCCAAGGTAAATGAGACTCAATTACATTTAAAAGAAACATGTCTGAACAGAAAAGGAAATAATCAGCTGAGTGAATAGACAACCTAATGAATGGAAGAAAATATCTGCAAGCTAAACATCCACCAAAGGGCTACAGAATCTACAGAGAACTCAAGCAAATCATCCAGAAAAAAATAACATCATAAAAAAGTGGGCAAAAATATGAACAAAAGCTTTTCAAAAAAGAGACAAATGGCCAATAAACATATGAAAAAATTCCCATGATCACTAATCATCAAAAGAAAAAAGTCATTTTATAACCAAAAGACACCTGCAATCAAATTTTTATTGCAACACTATTTACAATTACAAAGATGTGGAATCAACCTAAATGCCCATCAGTTCATTAGTGGATAAAGAAAATGACCATGGAGTAACACTTAGACATAAAAGGAATGAAATAATGACTTCTCTAGCAACTTGGTTCAAATTGAAAATCATTATCATAAGTGAATTATTTCTCAGGAATAGAAAAGCAAATACCATATGTTCTCACTAATAACTGGGAGCTAAATAATGAGCAAACACTAGATGCAAAGAAGTGTAAAGGACATTGGAAACCAGAAGTGAGGAGAGCCAGAGGAGAGTGAAGGGTAAAAACTTACCTACACTTGGTACAGTGAACACTATTCTAGTGATGGGCACAACAAAAGCCCTGACTGAAGCATTATACAAGGTATCCAGGAAACAAAGCCATTTATGTCCCTGTAATATTTTGAAATTAAAAAAAAAAGAAGTAAAAGAAAACATCACCCCCTTTGTAAGAGTTGCTCTTCTTCTGGCCTTTATGACAGTCTGGGGCTGTTTGGTAGATTGTTTTTCACACTCCTTTGCGATTTTCTTTCTATTTTTTTTGATATAGTAAATGTCAAGCTCCATCAACTTTTCTCTAACAACTTATGGAAAGAGAGGTCTAATAAACATTGGCAAGTGATGGTAATAATAACTACTTATTGAGCACTTAACAGGGATCAGACACTATTATAAATATTTTATATATGTGTGCATGATTATATTTAAGCCACACAATAATTTGGTAAATTATAGTCTATAATTAGTTACATTTATCTGATGCAGAAACAGAGGCAGGGAGATTGTGTGACTTTCTCAAAGTTAGAGTTAATAAATGGAAATTGTAGATTCTAATCCAGGAGTTTGGTTCCAGAACTAGTCTCCACAAAGCTTTGCCATCCTCCCTGTGTGAATGGAGAAGAGCTCCCCAAATATCAGGGCTTTGTGATATTGACTGAAAATCTGCAGCCCCAGCCCCAGTCTCCTACTCTATTACTATCTATGCTCAACATTTGTGTTTACTGACCCTTTAAATTAAAATTATACAGTAATAATCATGATGATAGTGAAGTCTAAAATAGTTATTCTTGTTGTGTTCATCCTTTGTTTCAATTTCTATAGTAGGTCCTGTCCCTAACTGTGTTTCTCTCCCCTCCTCTTACTTTAGTTTTTCAATTATCTAGCAAGGTAATTGCCATTGACCCCACTTCACATCCAAGGAATCTAAAGCCAAGAAATTTTAAGTAACTTGTTACTCGATTAACAAATATTCAAAGTCCATGTTCTTTCATTTATGCCTAGAAAGCTCACTTATGATCTATCTATTCAAAATAGAAATCAGCTTAATTGCTGTTTAGGTGACAGGTCATAGTTGTAAGTTAGGAACTGTATCTTTAGAAGGAAGAATAAGATCATATCATTTGCTGAGATGAGGGTGATATTTAAAAGTATTATTAAAGTTTTATTAAAAGTTTATGAGTACCCAAGTGAAAAAATAGAAAACATATTTGAATAGACATTTCAGGAAAGAAGATACAGGGATGGCTTATATATTTGAAAAGAGCTCAACATCATTTCTAATCATTATTAGAAAGTAACCACAATAAAATACTATTTAATATATCCTATGATGGCTATAATAAAAAAAGTCAGACAATAACAAGTGCTGGTGAGGATGTGGACAGATTGGTACCCTAATAGTTTGCTGGTGGGAAGTATAAATGGTACAGTTGCTTTGAACAATCTTTTGGCAGCATGTTTAAAAAGTTAAATATAAATTTCCCATATGATCCCGTATTTCCACTCATAGGAATCTACCCAAGAAAAGTGAAAACATATGTCCAGACAAAGATGTTTATGTGACTATTCGTAGAAGCATTATTCACAGTAGTGAATGGAAAATGGAAAAATGGAAAAACAACTGAACTGCCCATTAAGTGGTAAAACAGATAATCTCATACAACAATAATACTATTCAGTAAGCAAAAGGAAGTGGCAATACATACTAAAGCTGAATGAACCTAAAAAAGGAAAATACTTGCTTAGTGAAAGAAGCCATTCATATAAGACCACATATAGCATAACTCAATTTACATGAAAAACAAAATATATATAAAATCTATAAAGCTTGAAAATAATTGTTGACTGAGGCTGGGGACAGGAAAAAGAGTGGCTACAAGTTGAAAATAGATGTTTTTAAGAGGAAATGGAATTATTTTAGGACTAGACTATGCTGATGTTTGAAAAACTGAATTTACTAAAAAGATCAGTGAATTGTATAGTTAAACAAGGTGAATTTATAGTCTGTAAATTATTCTTCAATTTGATACATACATATATACATACGTACATATTTTTCCCTAGTATTTTAAATTTTACAGTGTGCTGGATACAAATTCCAGGTCCCATAAATAAGAGTAAAATCCCATTATAGGCATTTTTAACTTATGCAAATATCTAATGCTCAGAAAACCTAATAAACATACAAATAAAAGAAACAAGGAGTGATAGAATTACTTGATTTATCTGTTACTCTTCTAGAGCTTGGCTTCTTCCCTAGGTACTGGGTGAGGAACTGAAGCCAAAATGCAAAGGAAAGAAAAACACATTTTCAAGGATATTTCAGAATTTTTGAGAATAATTTTTATTATTCAGTGATTTTATTTTATATGTGAATTTAGAACTTAACCTGCATGTGATATGATTTCATTGCACTAAAAATTCTTCAGAATTTATAAAACACTTACAAAGTCTATCAATATCTAGCATTATCTTTAAGATATAAAGAGTTCATTAAATTACTTTAAAAGAGAATATACACAGAACCCTAAATGTAGTTCACCTAAAATTTTTTCTATTACTTCAGTGAAAATTAATGTGCTTTCAAATAATATCCCCCACATCCTAATCCCCAGAACCTGTGAACATATTAATATATATGACAAAAAAAGACTTTTCACATATAACTAAATTAAAAATTATGAGACTAAGATATGATAAGACTAAGGATCTTAATACAGGAAAAAGAGAGGCAGGAAAGACAGTCAAGGAATGAGATATGACAACAGAAGCATAGGAAGAGAAAGAGACTTGAAGATGCTACAAGGCTGGCCTTGAAGTTGGAGGAAAGGGGCATAAGCCTTGGGACCTTCCAGAAGCTTATAAAAAGATGTGAAATGTATGATCTTTTAGAGCCTTCAGAATGAACACGTGCAACATATTGATTATAACCCCAAAATACTCATTTCTTTTTTTAATTTTTTTATGTTTATTTTATTAAATGATAGCTGTGTACATTAATGCAATCATGGAGTACAATGTTATGGTTTTATATACCATTTGAAATACTTTCATCAAACTGGTTGACACAGCCTTCACCACATTTTCTTAGTTATTGTGTTAAGACATTTATACTTCACACTTAGTAAATTTAACATGTACCCTTGTAAGATGCACCATAGGTGTGGTCTTGCCAATTACCTTCTCTCCGCCCATCCTCCCTACCACCTCTTCCCTCCCTCTCCTCTTTCCCCTCCTTCTTGGGCTATAGTTGGCTTATAGCTTTCATATAAAAGCTATAAATTGGTTTCATAGTAGGGATGAGTACATTGGATACTTTTTCTTCTATTCTTTAGATTCTTTGCTAAGAAGACTATATTCCAGCTCCCTCCATGTAAACATGTAAAAGGTAAAGTCTCCATCTTTTTAAAGGCTGCATAATATTCCATGGTGTACATATACCACAATTTATTAATCTATTCATGGGTTGCTGGGAACTTGGGCTTCTTCCATGATTTAGCAATCATGAATTGGGCTGCAGTAAACATTCTGGTGCAAATATCTTTGTTATAAAGTGATTTTTGGTCTTCTGGATATATACCTAGTTGATGAATTGCAGGATTGAATGGCAAGTCTATTTTTAGATCCCTAAGTGGTCTCCAAACATCTTTCCAAAAGGAACGTATTAGTTTACATTCCCACCAGCAATGTAGAAGTGTTCCCTTTTCTCCACATCCATGCCAACATCTCTGGTTTTGAGATTTTGTGATATGGGCTAATCTTACTGGGATTAGACGATTATCTCAAAGTAGTTTTGATTCACATTTTTCTGATGATTAAGGATGATGAGCATTTTTTCATGTGTCTGTAGGCCATGTGCCTGTCTTCTTCAATGAAGTTTCTCTTCAAGTCCCTTGCCTACCCTGAGATCCTTCAGAATAACAAAATAATAAACTTATGAAGAATATTATTGGTATTTAAGCAAATGACAAGGCCTGCTTTCACCACTTTTATTTAACATAGTACTGAAAGTCCTAGCCAGAGCAATCAGACAAGAGAAAGAAATTAAGTTCCCCTGAACCATGACTGAGTTAATAAAACATGGTATATGTATACCATGAAATATTATTCATCCATAATAAAGATAGAGACTTTACAACTTTTATATTTACCTTGATGGAGTTGAAGAACATTCTCCTTAGTAAAAGATTCAAGAATGGAAAAAACAAGCATCCCATGTACTCAGTACTAATTTGAAGCTAGTATATGAATAACTACGGGCCCACGGGAGAGTAAAAACACAATTGAATTTAAGAAAGGGGGATGGGGAAGGGAGGCTGGAAATTTAGTAAGCTCTTACCTAATAGGTGCAATGTAAGAATATACAATTACCCTTCATGGGTGAAGGACCCAATTACAATTCAGAATTTCCTAATAAATGCAAACAATGTAACCTAATCTTATATATCCTCTTATATTAATTTGAAATTTTAAAAAAGGGCATCCAAATTTGAAATCAAGAAGTCAAATTGTTATTGTTTACAGACAATGTGATCTTATATTTAGAAAAAATGTACTTCACCAAAAAAGTATTTGACCTGATAAATAAGTTCAGTAAAGTTACAGTTTACAAAACGAATATATAAAAATCAGTAGCATTTCTATATGTGAACAAATTTTATTTATAATAGCAAGAAATAAAGAAAGAAATCCTATATATGATACTCCAATGGAAAGTAGAAATATCTAGGAATAATCTTACCTCCCAAAATGAAAGAACTCTACAATGAAACTATAAAACAATGATGAAAGAAATTGAAATGGAAACAAATAAAAAATAAAAAGACATCCCATGTTCATGGATTGGAGAATCAACATTGTTAAAACATCCATCCTACTCAAAGTGATCTACAGATTTGATGCGATCTCTATCAAAATGCTAATGACATTCTTAATAGAAATAGAAAAAAAATTCCTCAAATTTATATGGAACCAAAACAACACATGATAGCTAAAGCAATCCTCAGCAAAAAGAACAACAGCCAGAGGCATCACACCATTGGACTTCATATTATACTACAAAATTATAGTAACCAAAATAGCATAGCACTGTCAAAAATACAGATGCATAGACCAATGGAAAAGAATGGAGAACCCAGAAATAAATTCACACTTTTACAGTCAACTAATTTTCTACAAAGGTGCCAAGAACATACATTGAGGGGAAAAACAGTCTCTTTAATAAATGATACAGGGAAAATTCAACATCCATATACAGAGGAATGAAACTAGACCCCCATGACTCACTATGTGTACAAAATTCACAAAATGGATCAAACATTTAAATGTAAGACCTAAAACTATGGGACTACTAAAAGAAAACTTTGGGAGAACACTCCAGGACATTGGTCTCAGCAAAGAGTTCTTGAGTAAGACCTCAAAAGCACAGGCAACCAAAGAAAAACTTAACAAATAGAATCACACCAAGTTGAAAGGCTTCTATTCCACACAGCAAATGAAACAATAAAGTGAAGAGACAGCCCAGACAATGGTATGAAATATTTACAAACTATTTAACTAACAAGGTATTAATAACCATAACATATAAAGAACTCAAGCTACTCAATAGCAAAAAAAAAAAAAAAAAAAAAAAAAAGAAAAAGAAAGAAAGAAAGAAAGAAACAAGAACAAAACACACAATCCAATAGAAGAATGGAAAAGTGTCGAATCAACATTTTGCAAAAGAATTTGTACAAATGAACAACAGGTATTGAAAAAATGTTCAACATCACTAATCATCTGGGAAATACAAATCAAAACTACAATGAGATAACATTTCACTCAAGATAAAATGACTTTTACCAAAAAGAAAGAAAACAGCAAGTACTGGTGAGGATGCAGACAAAGGAAAATACTATTGGTAGGAATTTAAATTAATATAGTCACCAGGGAAAACTGCATGGAGATTCCACTAAACGTAGACATAGAGCTACCGTATGATCTAGCAGTCCCACCTCTGTGTGCATGTGTGTGTATACAGATATAAAAATGAAATATGCGTACGGTAGGGATGTTTGCACTCCTGTGTTATTGTTCATAGGACATTGTTTATTATTCACAATAAACAAGATAGAGAATCAGCTAAGTGTCCATCAACAGATGAATGTATAAAGAGTACACAGTACATATTCACAAAGGAATATTATTCTGCCCTAAAAGAGTGAAATTTGTTATTTGCTATCACATGGATGAAACTAGGAGAAATTATGTGAAGTGAAATAAGACAGGCACAGAAACACAAATCTTGCATGTTTTCACTCATGTGTAGGAGCTAAAAATTAATCTCCTGGGGGTAGTGAATAGAATGGTCATTACTAGAGGCTGAGAAGGGTAGGGGAAGAAGGCGAATAAAGAAGAGGTAGGTACAAAAAGTCAGTGAAATAGAAAGAATAAGATCTAGTGTTAGTTAGTACAATACCACCTCTATAACAATAATTTATTGAATGTTTCAGAATAACTAGAAGAGTAGATTGAATGTTCCTGAAACAAAGAAATGATAAATATTTGAGATGATAGGATATCTCAATTACTCAGATTTGATCATTACACATTGTATGCCTATATCAAAATGTCACATGTATCCCATAAGTATATATAGCTATCATGTATCTATAAAAATTAAAAATAGATAAAATAATATATGATCTGTTTTTTCACAAGTATCCATTAAGTATATAATCAGAAAAAATTAAGCAAAACCATAAGAGAAACAAAGACTAATTTATATTAAAATTCATCTAATCAGATTAAACCATGATTTCAGATCATTCTCAGGAATTCTCTATTGGAAAAAAGTGTTGAGTCTCTAAAATTGATTCCTTCTTTTTTTTTTTTTTTTCCTCCTTAACACAATAATCATATATTTAGAAAGCTTACAAGATTCTAACAAGAATCAAATTTTTCATGGAATAGTATTCATCCATTAAAAAAGATAGATACATGGGCAGTGAATGTGGCTCAGTGAGTAGGGAGCCGGCCCCATATATTGAGGGTGGCAGGTTCAAACTCTGCCCCTACCAAACACTGCAACAAAAAAATAGCCAGCATTGTGGCAGCCGCCTGTAGTCCCAGGTACTTGGGAGGCTGAGGCAAGAGAATCACCCAAGCCCAAGAGCTGGAGGTTGCCATGAGCTATAATGCCAGAGCACTCTACCGAGGGTGATAAAGTGAGACTCCATCTCTACCAAAAAAAAAAAAGATGGATCCATTTACCTGGATGGAGTTGACATGCATTCTTCTTAGTAAAGTATCACAGGAATGGAAAAATAAATGTTCAATGTACCCCATACTAATATGAAATCAATATATGTGCTCATTCGAGCAATAAAACACTAATATATTCCAGTTGGGGTGTAGAGGGAAGTAGGAGGGAGGGCACAAGGCGGGATCTCACCTAATGTGCACATTGTGAGAGTATATAACACGCCCCCTGGGTGAGGAGCTCCTCCACAAATGAAACTTTATCCTGAAAGTGAGAACAATGTAACCTAAAAATTGTGCCCTCGTATTAATTTGATTTAATTAAAATAATTTTAAAAAACGAAGCTTCCAGCTCTAGTGTTCAATTATCACCGAATTAAAGAAATATTAAGCACTAAGAGGTGACACCTTTTGGCAGAGATTGACACCTTTTGGCAGTTAAGTCCCCAAATTAATGCCACTGCCAATGTTTCTGGATTTATTTTGCCCCTGGATCGTGGTTGCAGGAAGGCTGGGCACACATTCAAAGAAGGAAAACTGGGGATGTAGATGGGATGGGACCATCTGTCTCTTTTATCAGGAAAAGCAAAAAATTTTCCAGAAAACACCATTGTGGTTCATCAACTAAAGCTGGATCCGTTTCTTTCTGGACAAAGGAAAAGTTGAGGAGTATAAACAACATGCAGGAAAACATGGGGGAGGTTATGTGAAAGTTGGGCAGGGGGAGCCAGGGATCCTCGGTGCTGGTCTTTGGCCAGACTGCATTGGTCCACTCCCCTCCCGCCCTTGTGGCTTTTATCCTTGAAACCAGCGATCCTCATCATTCACTCTCTTCTTTGGTTGAACAAGGCTCTGGCCTACATTTGCAGTGCATATACTAACCAAAAATTATATCATCAATGTAAGTAATCTGAAAATATTTGGGAGAAAAATATCAAAAATTACAATTTTGTAGATGGCTCTAAAAAAAACAAATATGAAACATCTGTCTTAGAAGTAACTGTGTCTATAGCCAATTATATTTATAGATTAAAGTTTCTAAAAGGTTTCTGTTTTTTATAATGAAATTGTAAAGTAGGTCAGTATAATATGGAGCCAGTTTTATCAATGGCTTTTTTTTTTTCCCCCTTCTAGATTCCCACAGTAGAAGTGAGAAAAAAAAAACAAAAAAAAAAACCCAAAAAACAAAAAAACATGCAAATTGAAAACCTCACTTTGTCGAAGCCTGTCCCTAAAAGATCTCATTCTTAGGCTTAGAATAAAAGTTATATAAACATTCAAAGGGCTTCTTCTTGTTCATTCCTCTATCCTTAAATGCAGCCTGGGAATGATTAGAAATGTAAAAAGTTCATGCTTATCAAAGAACATTAGTGACAATTACTGAAAAAAATGATTTTTCTAGAAATTAAAACAAAATGATTTTATGCTTCCCTCTCTTTCTCCTAACTGACAATCATGGGTGACAGAAACTCATGTCAAAAAATATTTTATCACCAGACAGATAATTGGTAGAGAAGGTCTGTCAGTTTCTCTTTGTTCTCTATTTACACTTATGAGAAAAAAATGATTTATGATTACTATAATTATACCTCTCCTTAGGAGAGCTGTACTAATTACATAATTTTTTTAGCCATTTTGCTTTTTACAAGCTCTTAGTTAATCTAAATTGAAATGTATTCAGCAATTTTGTACCCAGTTACTTTTCCAATCTCTATTTGGGTCACAAATTGAATGATCTAAGATCACTTAACACATCAAATTTGTTCATGATGAGCATGTAGCTCCTGGGCCTACATATTCACAACTGTGATATAAAAAGTTTCTTTCAAAAGACAGGATCCTCATAGCTGTTTGGAGGGAGTCTGCAGGAAATGAATTTAGGGCACAATGTTTTTTTTCTCTGTGGTTACTTTGTAATGGCAATGAACCCTTAGGAGTCACTTGTGGTGTACTAGCTGAGCTGGTATTACCAACAACCTTTTCTTTCATTTTCCATCACATTTCTTTAATGATATAACACTGGCTTTCTCTATTATCTTTTGTATATTCATTTTCTGTTTTTTTGTCATTTTTTGGGTTAGGTTTTTTGCTGGTTTCATTTTGCTGTTACTTCTTGTGCTTCAAAAACTACTAGTGGACATAGAAATGAGTGGATATTGTTTCTAATTTAACATTTCCTCAAAATAAAATTTCTGTGTTGTTTCATTTAAGAAATACATTATTTGAAGTACTACTTTTCTAAAGACAACATCGTAGTGGTTGCATCTAGAAATTTAAAATTTCAGTGCAGTAGATAATACTAGGGGAGGAAACAAAATTCCACACACACCCCCAACAAATCTCTGAAGATAAGGGGTAGATCTTATTGGAGAATTTGAATGTTTTTTAAATGTCATTTTTACATAGTATGTAAATAATTTAACATTCTCAGAAAACATTTACCTGTCTTCTTGATTCTCCTGTTGAATCATCCTAACTGTGAAACAGAGATTGATATTTTCACTTCAAATATGAGGAAACTGAGGCTTGGAGAAGTGAATGGACTTCCCTGGAACCCAACAAATATTAAATGAAAGAAACATTTCAATTGACATCTTTCTGTCTCTGCAATATCAAAGAGCCCTCTTAAAAATTTATATCAACATGATACTATTCCCCACTTACAAATTAGAAAACTAAGGGCAGATAGATGGTGTTATATGCCAGCAATAAGAAGAACCAGGACATGGCACCTCCTTTTTTATCCAATAGGATAGTGACCTTCATTAAAGTACATTTGAGGGAAAATGGCCGTGTGTGTGATTAAAAAGAAATCATTCCATATGAAAATTTCCAAAGAACTCCGTCCATGTATGGGCCCAGGATTGTATCTAATCTATTGAGTGGTTAAAAGAATGAAGGTGCAGGGGTGAGAATGAGTACGGATTATCACAAATAAATGAACTGTTTAGTTTGCTCAAAGAAAAAGAAGAAAGGAGAGGATAGGTCAACAGCTAGGTCTGTTATCAAATCAAACAATAGCAGCCAAAGTCAGGTTAGTTCCTCGTATTGTCTGAAGCAAATTACCACACCACCTTGACTACTCATTTGAAAATAACAAAATCACATGCTCATGAATATATTCATCCATATGAATTAAGTATTGAAAGCACTAAGATTACAACAGTATTTCATGCTAACAAATAATGAAAAAAAATCAGCAAGTTTGTCTTTTTCTGATTTTTATATTACTTTTCTGTTTTTATCTGTACTGGCTTAAAATCTCATGGATACCACCAAAAAAATGGATTAAAATTCTGATCTAACTTTTTTTTGAAATTGGGAGGTAGGAACTGGACCAGTGAAGTCATTTACAATGAAGTCATTTAATTATATTTATGATGACAAAGACAGAGTTTTATATACAGTAGTTATTTCTCAGAATTGTTTTATAAGAAACTCAACGAGAAACAATTTATTTAGGACAATTTTCATTGCAAATAGTTAATTATTTTAGCTATTCATGATAGAAAAGGGTCAAAGGACATTTGGCAAGTGTGAAAAGAAATGGAAAAATAGAATAAAATGAATGGGACTGAATTCTAAAATCTGTAGAAAAAAATACTCCCATGAGTATGTGTTAAAAGTTATTTAAAGTACAAAACTTGAAAAACTAGGAAACCAATTTAATGTCACACATATTGAACTCCCCAAATAAATAAATCTTTCTTATAGGCCTTACTAGGTGCCTGTGGAGAAAGGGATAAGGAAGGAGAAATAACATGAAAAGGAAATGATACTAATTCTCAAGTCATTCACAGTATAGCAGGGCAACAACAGTACTCATCACAGGAATTCACACACATATCAAACAACCTTTCAGAATTATTGTCTAATTGGTCACATCATGTTGCCCTCTCAAGTGACAGGCATGACACTATTCATGTTTTCCCCCTAGTTTACATGTAAGAGGAGACGGAAACCTTGAGAGATTTAAATGAGTTGCTTAGGTCGCTCAGCAGAACCACAGGACAGAAGAGGGGCTTATGTCACCTCCTGTCATTCTAAAGCAGGCATCCTCAAACTGTGGCCTGCGGGTCACATGAAGCCATGTGAATTGTGTTTGTTCCCGTTTTGTTTTTTACTTCAAAGTAAGATATGTGCAGTGTGCACAGGAATTTGTTCATAGTTTTTTTTGTTTGTTTGTTTTTAACTATAGTCTGGCCCTCCAACGGTCTGAGGGACAGTGAACTGGCCCCCAGAGCGTTCACGGGAGAATGGCCTAACGTACACCTTGATTTAAGATGTTCAGCCTCCGGAACTGTGAGAGAGTGCATATCTCTTGTATTCAGCCATCCAGCTTGTGGTCCTTTGTGAAGGCAGTTTTCACAAACTAACATGCACAGAGACCGAGAAAGAAGAAAAACAGCACCATTTCCAAAATTCAAAAAGTAGACATACCTCAGGAAAAGCATTAGAGGGAAAAGGCAATGTGGGAAGAATAGGTGGTAAAGACGTTGTCAGAAATTACGTTTACCAGCTAACACTAGTGTTCCAAGCTCTGTGTCAGTTTACGTGTGATTTCTCTCTCAACTTGGACCACACCCTTGGGATACAGAAAGGTTTGACACCACTTTGTAAATTGAAGTTCATAGAGTGTAGGTACAAGGCTCAAAGTCACAAAGTTGCAGGTTCATGACAAAATAGAGAACCGAATCTGTGCATCCTGATTCCCAGGCAGGTGTTCCTTTCCTGTAAGCCTGTAATTAAATAATCCAAGAATATAGTAGAGATTTCTTCCCTTGAGACTTTAAATACTAACCAGGACATAGTAATAAGAAACTCTCAGGAGGAATAGTTCTCTCTGGGCAGAGAGATGAAATTGGATATCCTAATAGATCTTTTCTAAGTCTAATTACATTCACTCTGTGAAAGACGTTGGTTAAATGCTAGTTCATTATCATTTTATTCTAAGTTAACTGGAAAACAGGATTGATTGACATTTTGGCGGTATTTGACGTTTATATGCAGGAAATTTTGGAGACTTTAAACACATTCAGAAAAGCTTTTCTTAAGATGGCTTATACTGCTTTTTACAGCAAAATACTCTGCAGAAAACAGACACTTTCTAAAATTTCACACTGCTTCTCTTCCCAAACTGATGACCTTGATGTGTTCACAACCATGGAGGCAATGAACAGTCTTCCTAAGCTGGAGGAGAAAAGATATACTATGTGTGGCTTCCAATCTAAACTCCTCTGTGTTCACAGACAAATTTTGGCTCATTCTCTTTGCCTTTCAAATGTACTGACTCTGACCTCTATTCACAATAAAAATGGCAATACTATAAATTATGATTATAGTTTAAAGTACCTGTGTGTATTTTGTTTCATCCAAAGTGCAGTACAGCATATAGCACTCATGTTTCTGAAAAAGAAGAACCTTCGATAATGAAAATGACTTTGCACAAAATCACATGTGATGAGAGTCACAATTTAATTCATCGTTTTGCAGTCTTATTTCAATACTTAAAAAATATCACTCAATGTTAACTATAATAAGTTTACTGTTTACATCGGATGTTTCTTGCAAGACATGACAAACAAAAACTTGGTAGAACTATGAAGGCTGAAAATTGTGTTTCTCTTCACCCTTTAGTATTTCTTAGATGTATTTTAAATATATAGAGTTCCAAAAACAGGAAAAATATCCTAAGAAGAATAGATTCTTATAAGGCTTATCTCCTTAAAGGAGAAAGAGATTTCTCCCCAGTTCATTCAGTTTAACAATGTTTGCAAAAATAATTTTGTTCACTTTTTTTGTTTGTTTGCCTATTTATTTATTTTGGAGACAGAGTTCCACTCTATCAGTCTGGGTAGAGTGCCCTGGCATCATCGCTCACAGCAGCTCTCAAACTCTTGGACTCAAGGGATTTTCTTGACTCAGCCTCCAGAGTACCTGGGAGTACAGGCACCCACCACAAGGCCCAACTAGTTTTTTTCTATTTTTAGTAGAGATGGGGGTGTCACTCTTTTTTTTTTTTTAATTTTATTTTTTATTGTTAAATCAAAGCTGTGTACATTAGTGCAATCAAGGGGTACAATGTGCTGATTTCATATACAATCTGAAATATTCTCATCAAACTGTACAACGTAGCCTTCATGGCATTTTCTTAGTTATTGTGGGGTCTCAGTCTTGCTCAGGTTGGTCTGTGAACTCCTGAGCTCAGGAAATCCCACCTCGGCCTCCCAGAGTGCTCAGATTAAAGGCGTGAGCCACCTTGCCTGGCCTGTTCACCTAGTTTAAATAACTCCCTCAATCAGTAGCATTAATTCCTGAATTATACTTGAAATAATTTTTCTCATTGGGGCTTTTAAAAGCCAGTAAAATAATTAACTGTAAAATTGACAATTTTTCCCCTGTTCCTCCCTTTCATATGTTAAAAAAAAAACAAACAAAAAAAAAACATCTAATGTTACTTCAAAGGTGGTTTGGACACTAGCTACTGATCTCCACCAACTGGTCCACAGAGCCCTGACCTTGTAGTGAGTGGAAGACTTTCTGTGTTGATCTAACAAATCTTCTTGTGACTTTAAAGATTAAGAGAGAAGGATTGAGGCATTACCTTGGGAACTGTTCTTGTTTTCTCTCATTTTCCTTCTGACACTAATTATTCTATCCTATCTTTTCTGCTATCTGAATATAAGTCAAGTGTGCGGGTTCTGTCCTTCACTCTGAGCCTAATACCATTCAAGGCATTGTCTCTCTCTTGGGCTACTGATACTTACCACTAGACTTCCCACTTGGCATTCATTCCCTGCTGCACTGTCAAAACCATGTCTATGAAGCACAGATACAATCACATCATTCAGTTGACCACAACCATACGTTAGCATCCAAGTGCCCTTGGAAGGATCCTCTGTGATCTAGACCCAGCCACCTCTTCCCCATCCTCTCCTGCCTTCCCACTTCTCTCTCCTACACACATGCTTTACCACTCGCTGATGTAGCAATGCTGAACTATTTCCAGGTAAAAGAAGAACATGGGAACTTATATCTCTAGCCTTTTCTGACAACTGTAAAACCTCCACCTGTTCTTTGTGTGTTGGCAGAGAGGCCATTTCTTCTTGTAGGATTTTCTGAGTCCTAACATGACTGTGCTCCTGCCATCCCACAAAGCAGCAGCTGATGGTTCTCTTATGCGGCTCAGCACAGTCCTTGTTACTGCATGGCTGGTCCTTACCACAATCACCTGTCATTTAGATTGCAATTATCTAATTTCTGGAGATATTCCTTACTTTATTATCTAAAGTGTGCTTGGTAACTATTTTATGGACATGTGAATGAATGAATTGAATAGATAAGTAGTACTTATCAGGGACATGATGTTTTATATTAATATAAAACTTAATTTGAATATAATTCTATACTCTGGACACTTAATGTTCCATACACTTATACTCTTTAAATGAGGTCGCCCTGGCCATTCTTTATTGGTTCCTCATTCACATTTTCATCTATTGTGTACTGAATGTTGTCACATGCCAAAATTTGTATGTTGTAGCTCTAACTCCCAGTGTAAAGGTATTTGAATGTGGGAATCTTGGAAGTTAAGTAGCTTCAGATGAGATTAAGAAGATATAGGGTTCCATGACAGGATTAATAAGGAGGAGGAGAGATTTAGTGCTCTTCAATCCACCATGTAAGGATACAGCAAGGATGTGGTCATCTGTAACCCAGACAGATGGCTTTCCCCTAGAACCAAATCTGCTGGCACCTTGACTTTGTTGTTTTAAGCACCTAATCTATGGTATTTTGTTAAAAAAGCACAAGCCAACTAAGACCCCATCCAGTGATCCTAATACCATCCTTTAATTCTCTGCATAGCTATCAAAAAAAATTCTCTGAACTTGGGATACCATATTTAAATAGACGAGGCTGTTTTAAAATGACTGCTGTTAAATTCTTTGAGCCATTTATTCATCCTGAGTCAAGATGCTGTCAGAGTTTAACAGATATGGTCAAAGGAGTATCTGGAGCTTTAAAAGTTCAAAAAAGTAGGCATGACTGAATTATTCCCAGGTAGCTGAGGCTGTCAATGTTATTTGAAATCATCTTTCCTGAAGATGCTGTAGATCTGGGGAGTTCTGTGTTCTTTGTAACTTCTGTGTCACTCCCAGCCTCTTATTGTCCCAAACATCTGTCCATGAAGACACCTACCTATTCACTTCATATCCTCCCTAGACATTTTCAGAAATCTCATGGAGGCAAGCCTTGCTTATACAAACCTCAACTTTGTAGAAGTTTGTGGAAAAGGTTGTGAAGAAATAAGTCTGCCAGTATATTAAAAAGGTTGTTTCTGCATACATTTTCTCCAGGCTGAGGAGGTAAGAATTGAACAAGGAAGAACTATGGCTGGATTTGTTTATTCGTGTAACTCACACCTACTAATAGCCCAACTCTGGGCTTACAAGTAGGAGACATAGTTCCTTTCCTTGAGGATCACATAAATTGAGCAGGAATAGAGTAGGCAAGCAAATGGTAGAAAATTAACTATTAAACAGCATAATAAGTGACCACAATGATTGAAACTGGTTCATTCATTTAATCAATAAGCATTTTCTCCGTGCATACTTAAGAAGCGGCTCTGTGTTGGCTGCTGCTACATGAAGATAGTAAATGTAACATTTGTGTCCTCAAGGGACTTCCAGATCTCAGTGGGAAAAGACACTACGATAAACAATGACATTACTAAGAGAAATATAAAACAAAGGAGGAATTCTAGGTATTTATTACTTATCCATCTTATTTCTGGAGTAATAAATTTCATAGACACATTAAAATAGTTTGATATATATATTTCCTCTTTGGAAAATCATATTTTGTTTATACCATCTCCACAAGGCAAAGGGAAAAAGGAAAATGAAAAAATACTGATAGGATTTCAAGAGTACTAGATTCCCCTCTCCACTTGATTTCTAAATTTCTGAAAACTTGAACAGAGAAGACTTCAATGTCTTTAGGACTGGAGATCAGAGGAGAACATCCTTGTCTGGAAGGAACTGATGAGAGTAAGCCACACCCAGACAGAAGAGACCAGGTTATGGGTACAAGATTGCCCACCCCAGTGAGTCCAAAACCTGACTGCACACCAGTATCAGGAGGGGACTCTTTAAAGATGTAGGTACTGGGAAACTGCCGGAAGTACTGGCTCAGTGTCCATGGTGAGGAATCTTTCTTGGGACACATTTCCTCACGTATTGCTTCCTTAGAATCATCAATCTTAAATTTTAACACCAAACTCTGACGTGACTTTGACGACCCTTCATGCTCTGGCCCCCACCTCTCTCCCTGGAGTGATTTTTTGTCATGGCTGTGTCACCATCCCATTCCAGAACTCAGGATCGACATGCACTCCAGACTCACTTTCGCTTTCCCCTGCTTTTACACATAATGTTTCCTTGTTTATTTCTTTAAACACATCAAACTGTGGCTTCTCCTTTCAAGACACAGCCCAGATTTCTCCTGCTGGAGAAGTCACTCCTGATTTCCTGAGCCAGCCTTTCCTGAATTCTTCCTATGCTCCCACAACACTCTATGCAAATATGGATTTGAAATATTTGTTTTTCCCAGTGAGGTCACAAGCACTGTGCTTTTTTTTATTTATCTCTGTATCAAACACCCAATAGTTATTCTGAAAATATACTATATATTCAATAAATTATCATTAAATGAATGAGAGAACCTGTGAGTAGGTAAGCAGTTATCAATATTAGAGCATAACATTGCAGCAGGAATTTGGTCACACAAAGTTTAATTCAGTACCAATCTTAGGAAAACTAGGGCATTGGATAGTTTTTATCAGACAGAATAGAACCAATTATGAACTCACTCTTTTATTAAGATATGGATCAAATGAGATTTAATAAAATTCATATCTGAGATTGAACTATCCCAACCCAACTAATGCTTTGCAAACATTACCTATTCTGTGTAGGACTTTTCCAGATCCTGGGATAATCTAGGTGCACAGATTGGAGTCAAATGGCCCTGGAAAGTAAGATGAAAATATAGGACAGAAAGCTATACAGGTCATTAAATGGAAAGTATGCCATCTATATTTGTAACTTTCTGTAAATTCCTACTGAATATTTTTTTCTCATTTTATTTCACAACTCGGTTTGAGATGGATCTTTTCCTTCCATATAAATCTCCAAATACATGGATGAATATAAAATTGACCATAGCTCTTTGATGTGAGGATTTCATGTCCAGATATTTCTAAACTACAAGATGTCCCTGACAGAGTATTAGCTTTATATGGATATTAAGCCATTTCTCCCAGTACATTACACAGCAAAGTAAGGGAAAGTACTTAAAACTCAGAGCCAATAAGGATTTTATAATGGCAGGTCAGATCTTCATGAGGACCATCCCCCAAATCATTGCATCATCCTTTCCATAATATATACTCCAAATATGTGCATCCACGATGACATATCAAAGAAAGCAGTGTTGTTGGGGAGGCGAAGGTTCTTTTTTTTTTTTTGAGACAGAATCTCACTATGTCACCCCTGGTAGAGTGCTGTGGTATTACAGCTCACAGCAACCTCAGACTCATAGGCTTAAACAATTCTCTTGCCTCAGCCTCCCAAGTAGCTGGGACTACAGGTGCCCACCACAATACCAAGCTATTTTTTTATTGCAGTTGTCATTTTGTTGTTGTTGTTTAGCTGTTCCGGGGTGGTTTCAAACCCACCAGCCTCATTGTATGTGGCTGGAGCTGTAACCATTGTGCTACGGACACCAAGCCTGAGGCAAAGGTTATAGATATGCATTCTAAAGCTGCCACCAAGTTCTCTTTCAAAAATAAGCTGTCTTGGTAAATACCAATGGGCTTTTATATCAGTAACTTTGGCTTATTCTCTTATCAGTCTAGGTGTCCATTTGTTCCAGATTAAATATATCACCCACTTAGAATTATTTCCCTTTTCACCTAGTATACATTATTATACGCATGAGTCTCTTTGGGTAAATACAGATAGATTTAATTTTTATGAGCTGTTAACAACCAATTCATGACTCAAGCTCTATATTAAGAAATTGAAATGTTGGGTAGATGGGCAATCGACCAGTAATGTCTGCTCTGTGTGCAGGAGATAGAGAATATAGTCTGTGATCTAGATGTTTGCTATCCTAATAAACAAACCCACCCCCACTCTTTTTATAGATATTTACTTTATGTTATAAACTTGAGTTATTTTATTGGTTATCATCACATTCGGTTTTGGGACCTAACTCATAGACTGGGAAAATCACATTTAGCCTGTTACTGGCTGCTCTTGAATTAAAAAACAAAACAAACAAACAAAAAAAAAACCTCACTGAGTCAATCAGGAAAAATATAAAATATCTCATATGATGTGGGCATAAGCGAGAAAGGAAATTTTATGAATTCTTAAAAATCAGGTTGTGTATAAACAAAGTTTATACATTTACAAATGCATTATGAAAACAGTGAAAGCTTGAGGTAGTCCCAATGAAAAGAGAATGAGGCAAAAGAGAATTTTCTTTGAAATGAAAGCATAAAATTAAAGTTTGTGATTTGAACCCTATCATTGTCTACTAAAAGGGATTCATTGAGCACAGAATCTTGATGCAGTCAGGTGACATATTTTGTGAGCAAAGGTTTTATGATTATGTTGCTGTGGTTCTCTAGTAATTTTAAAATACCATTAGCAGTAAACAGCAGTGATCCTGTTCTGGCAGGGCAATATGAAGAACAATTAGGATTAACATATGTAATAAATTAAAACTTCTGAAATACAGACACTGTCTATACGCATGCCTTGGTAAGATTATTTAAAATGATTGCAAAGTACTCATGGGCTTAGTCACTTACTTATTCCCTCTGTAAATGCACAGGCATACCAAATTTCAACATTTTGATAGAAAATATGTAAAGGGGTTTTTTTGTTTTTTTTTTTGTTAACTTTAACAGTAGTTTTGGAAAATAAATGTTAGGATTTCATCTCTTTGCAAGTAATAAAATAAGAATTCCATTCTGAATGTATGAGATGAGATTTGACCCAGGCAGGCTCCTCAATGCCAAGACTCAGGCTCTATTTCACAATGGTTTTCAGAACCTTTTGTCCCTATATATTTTATGTTAAGGAGCTTTTCCTCAGCATAAAAATCCTTGAGAATCTACCATAAATCATCTTCAGATGATAAGTTTTAGGATGTAATTAAATTGTGTGGTTTATTGTCAATGATGGAAATAGTAGAATTGCAGATAGGTAAGCTTTTATTAAATGTTGTTAATGTATAAGTTAAAGTCAGTGGAGAGAAATAATTTGATTCAAACTATTTGAACTATTTTTTATCATTTTATCTTATGAACAATGTATTCTGTAAAACCACTTCCTATCAGTACCTATCTGGCTCCCACTCCTCCAAGCTTTGCTTTCCAGACACAGGGACAACTGCTCACCTCCTTACATATATTTATCACCATTCCTGTATCTTAAACCAATCTTGTCCTTAGTGAGGAAATTAAATAGCCTGAGTTGAGCAATCCTAGTAATATAGTATCAAGTCATCCTTTTATTTTATATATATATATATATATATGTGTGTGTGTGTGTGTGTGTGTGTATAATATATATATATATATATATATATATATATATATATATATATTTTTTTTTTTTTTTTTTTTTTTTTTTTTGAGACAGTCTCAAACTGTCACCCTGGGTAGAGTACTATGGCGTCATAGCTCACAGCAACCTCCAACTCTTGGGCTTAAGTGATTCTCCTGCCTCAGCTTCCCAAGTAGGTGGAACTACAGGTACCTATCACAATGCCTGGCTTTTCTTTTTGTTGTTGTTGTTGCAGTTGTCATTGTTTAGCTGTCCCAGGCCAGGTTCAA
>CAUYPK010115803.1:0-13635 GCA_963574355.1 Loris lydekkerianus | reverse complement strand
AATGAAACTAACATCTTACAACCACCTAATCTTCGATAAACCAAACAAGAACATACCTTGTGGGAAAGACTCCCTATTCAATAAATGGTGCTGGGAGAACTGGATATCCACATGTAAAAGACTGAAACTGGACCCACACCTTTTCCTACTCACAAAAATTGATTAAAGATGGATAAAGGACTTAAATTTAAGACATGAAACAATAAAAATCCTCAAAGAAAGCATAGGAAAAACACTGGGAGATATTGGCCTGGGGAAAGACTTCATGAAGAAGACTGCCATGGCAATTGCAACAACAACAAAAATAAATAAATGGGACTTCATTAAACTGAAAAGCTTCTGTAAGCTAAGGAGACAACAACCAAAGCAAACAGAGAACCTACACAATGGGAAAGGATATTTACATATTTTGAATCAGACAAAAGCTTGATAACTAGGATCTATAGAGAACTCAAATTAATCCACATGAAAAAAGCCAACAATCCCATATATCAATGGGCAAGATACATGAATAGAACCTTCTCTAAAGAAGACAGAGGAATGGCTAACAAACATATGAAAAAATGTTCATCATCCCTATATATTAGAGAAATGCAAATCAAAACCACCCTGAGATACCATCTAACCCCAGTGAGAATGGCCCACATCACAAAATCTCAAAACTGCACATGCTAGCATGGATGTGGAGAGATGGGAACACTTTTACATTGTTGGTGGGACTGCAAACTAGTATAACCTTTCTAGAAGGAAGTATGAAGAAACCTCAAAGCACTCAAGCTAGACCTCTCATTTGATCCTGCAATCCCTTTACTGGGCATCAACCCAGAAGGGAAAAAATCCTTTTATCATAAGGACACTTGTACTAGACTGTTTATTGCAGCTCAATTTACAATCACCAAAATGTGGAAACAGCCTAAATGCCCCCCAACCCAGGAATGGATTAACAAGCTGTGGTATATATATACCATGGAATACTATTCAGCTATTAAAAATAATGGAGACTTTACATCCTTCGTATTAACCTAGATGGAAGTGGAAGACATTAGTCTTAGTAAAGCATCACAAGAATGGAGAAGCATGAATCCTATGTACTCAATTTTGATATAAGGACAATTAATGACAATTAAGGTTGGGGGGGGAGCAGAAAGAAGGAAGGAGGGAGGTGGGTGGGGCCTTGGTGTGTGCCAAACTTTCTGGGGGCAAGACACAATTGCAAGAGGGACTTTACCTAACAAATGCAATTAGTGTAACCTGGCTTATTGTACCCTCAATGAATCCACAACAATAAAAAAAAAAAAAAAAGAGTCAGTAAATTCCAGTCCTTGGAATCTCCTTGGTTTGTCTATCATCAGAAGGGAACAACGTGACTTTTTAAGCATGCTTTCAACTGTAAAATTCTGTATGATTCTAAAGAGTTTTTCTTTCCTTTTTCTCTTTTTTCCCTTCTCTAAACAGTCAGCAAGCAGTAAAATAGGCTGACTAATGGCAGCAATATCCAACTGTTCCAACCAAAGAATTATGGCTCCCCCCATGTGTTTGAGGCACCACTGCGTCTCAACCCTACGTGGTAACGCACCACAGTTAGATCACACCCAAAAAGCTTCCTCTGTCACTCCTTCCAGTGCCAAGCATGAAACCAGAGCAGAACTCAAAATTACAAAGGAAAGGTATCTACAAATTAAATAAATCACACAGTAACTAAGGAAATCATTTAAATTATCTTTAGAGTCCACCTACTTTTTCTGTTTTTCACACACACACAAAACTAGAGGCACTATTGCCCTAACACAGAAATCCTGAAATGCTTTAACTTACAATATTTTTCATTCTAAGCGTAGTCAACCATCAAGAATCCCTTCTTCCTTTCTGCCTGCCCCACATTAGAGAAAGCAGCACGAGGGAGAAGAAACTGTACACGGGAATTCTCTTTACCTATTGTATTTTCCCCCAGGTCCAGTCCAGGAGAAGGGTTTGTTAAGATCAGCTGAAATTTTTCATCTCCTTCTGGAATGTCATCATCGAGAATCATGATGTCGACATTTTTATGCCTCTCTCCATCAGCAAAATGAAGAATCTGGTCAAAAAGGTAAAAGTAGACTGTATTATACTTCGATAACTGTGGGTTTTTATAGAACTTACTGTTTGGAACTTACTCCAACAATATAGTTGGAGTGTGAAGAATAAGTTAACTTTAGACTGAATTTTCCTTCTTATGGTTTTCGTGATATCTTTTAAAAGTGGCAATATTAAGTTAAAAATGTAAAACTTATGTAGGAAAAGAAGAAAGTAAACATTTGATTAAGGAATAAAAGGCACGAAGAGACAAAGTAAAAAAGTATTTTAAAACATTGAAGGTATTACAATAAGTTAAAATAAAGAAAAGAGTTAAAATTTTCAAGAAGCAAAAGTAACATTTTGGGAAAGTTCTCTAATGATATAAATTCTTTAATACACTAGCCCATGTTCTCTATTAAATACTGAAATGAAAAAGTTATTTATTTACTGAAGTAGTGAAGGAAACCATTTCATCATATGAAAATCTTCCACTCTAGTTTACTGTAAAATATGTAAGAGTTGATTAAGATTAATGTATGCATATAGGACCAAAATTACCGTAATTCTCAATACATAAATAATGATTACAAATTAATTCGTAACAGTCATCTCTGATGCACTCCGAGACCCACCATTGGGGTGAAGATGTAATCCAGCCCCATCTGAGCTTCCAAGTTCTGAGCATACACAAACACAGAAACACGACCAAGAGCCTGCCCGCTCCTCTGCACCACCAGGTTTAAACGTCCATGGGTTTCATTTACTTCAAACCTATGATGCAGTAAAGAGAATGCATTTGTTTTTCCTTTGTAAGTTTTTATGTGATGGACAGTAAAGAATGCAAGTCTCAGAGTAGGTTCTCACACAGCCCTGGCCCCACCTGCTATGTTGCCATTCAACAACACCTCGGGCACCATCATTGGCATCAATAGTAATTTGTGCAGTCAAGCCTTGTGAATCTGAAAAAATATTAAAACCTTTTTTAAAATAAGCACTTTTTGATATAACTCAAAGACAGTCCTTTCAATATTATATAATTCCTAATGTATCGGTATTGTCCACAAGAAAATAAAGACACGCATTCTTATAACATCTGAATAAGGACAGTTTTTGTGAACCAGAGTCACTGACTTACAGAAATTTAATCGACTGAGTGCTGTATGAAATAATAAGCCACTGAGGCTATGGTTTTATTTCTATTATTTTAATCAATTAAAATATATTTGGATGGGCAGCGCCTGTGGCTCAAAGGAGTAGAGCGCCGGCCTCATATACCAGAGGTGGTGGGTTCAAACCCAGCCCCGGTCAAAAACTGCAAAACAAAAAGAAAAATAAATAACTAAATAAATAAACAAAATATATTTAACACCTCTGTTCTACAACATCACCACTTCCGGAAGAAAGGAAAATGGGGACAGCTGGAACGAGTTCAAAGAGCAAGAAAAAGAGAAAAAAGAAATGGGAAGAAAAAGGCAGGGAGTGGTGCAGAGAAAATACAGGTGTGGAAAAGAGACAGAGAGAAACGAGGATACTAAGAGAAGAAGAGACGGAGGGAAAGATGCAGAAAGGTGTGGTGCAGCAGAGAGAGATGAATAAGGAAGCAAACTGAGCACCAAGGTCAGTATTAACAACACCACCTCTTCAGCCTTGAAATATTAACTAACTACGCTACTGATCTGTTCGTTCGTTCTAATACTTAGTCTTAATATTTTAAATTTCAGAGATCTAGGAAACTATGACAACCAGCTGGGTGGGTAGAGGGGCAGAGAGAGTGAATTTTCTCTAGAGTGAAAAAGACAACATTCTTGTCCACCAAGAAAAGACTATAAAACCAGGGTTTGTGCCCATCAGACTAAAGGCAAAAAGCAGAGATTCCAGTATCAAGCCGTACCACTAAACCCAGCTCCACCACTTCCCAACTGTGTGATTTGGGCATGTTACTTAGCTTTTCTTAGCCTCAGCTACCACATCTGTAAAATGGGGAGATCTATGTAATGATAGTGCTGACATACAAAGCGTTTGAAACACGGGCCTTAGAGAACCTCAGCAAAAGTCAACTATTCAAATCACCTCTAATGTGAATATGAAGGAAACAGAAAGTATTTTGTTCTTAGTAGGAACAACAATTATCCTGTGATAATACTTGATGTAAGCAGCCTAGTCAATGGAATCATCTATTTCTTTTGCATAAGAACTGAAACTTTTCAAACAATAATATGTTAGGAATTGATTATTTCCTAAAAGTATGTTCACAGTTGTCCACGGAGCCTCAGCAGTGAATGAGGAAGGCCTGCTCCTCAGGCCATCTGCTCCTCGGGCCATCTGCTCCTCTGATTAATCCCCCCATCATGCGCACCTTCTAACCAACTCACCACTACCCTCCACTGGGCTGTCACACTTAACAAGTTTCACACAAACTTTCCCAGGAGTAAACATCTAAATAGCACACAGGTAGGAATTCATTTTTTAAAACAAATCTACATAAATTTGTATCAAGGTTGAAGTTTTACCTTTCAGTCTGTAATGAATTAACTGAGTCTGTTCTAAAAGCATGAAAAGAAAAAGGTAAAAGGTCAAAAAAGAAGCAGAGAACACAACAAGGAACAAACAATAACTCTGCTTAAACTAAAAGAAAATAAGATCACCCGGTGGTTCAGAAACCTAGTGGAAATAGACAATATTAAAAGACAATGAAAGCAATGTGCCTACCAAAGAGTAGATTCTATTTTGAGGATATAGATTTGGTTACTAAAATAGTCATAAAATGTAAAGATCATCACACAATAATTCTTAATGTCTTTATACTGTCCAGTGCAAAAACAATTACAATATATGATAGTCTCTAAATATAAATAAATCTAAAATCCCATCTCATTTTGACACACAGTTTTAATTAACATCAAAATGATCGCTTAAAATGAAGTTCCTTTACTTAATTTGAAATGAACAGATAACAAACAAAAACAACAACAGCAACAAAAAACAAACAAACCATCATACCTAGTCGGGGAGGAAATGAAGTTAAAGGAGCCATGATAAGTTCAACATAAGTTAAATTCACCAGGAAATATTCTTCCAGCTCTGGTATATCATCCTGAAAAATGTATTACCCATTAAATTCCTTTAATTATGCTTTTAAAGTAATTACCATGTAATACACTATTTTCTAAATTATCTCATAAATAGATATACACTTGAATAGTATATAGAAAATACAAAAGTGCAAACATAAAACTAAAAAGCTTTAAAGTAGAAGAAGTAAACAAAGTATTCAACTTACACCTGGTTATACAGAAAGGTATCAGGTTGAACCATATGAAATCACTTAAAAATTATAACATTTTAATCTAGACTTACATGTCAGCCAATTAAATAAATGTCTGAGCCTAATTATTTTAACATGTGAAAAAGATTTTAAATGACCTTAATATCCCATGTTTAGGATGAGGAATAGAATGATACCATGAAAAAAAAAAATGGGCTTTAGAGTCAAAGACATCTACTACCAAATTCTGTCATTTTAGGTGAGTTACTAAAATTTTAGGACTTTAACTCTACCATCTCTATAGTGGGAAAAATAATAGCTACTTTGGAGGGGGGGATATTATAGTAATGATTAAAAATAATGTGTATAGATTGCCTGACCTAGAAAGAAGGCTTTAAAAATAATAGCAATTATTACTACTCACTCGTTCACATAATAGCAATGAAAACAGGGCAGGTGCCCAAAAGATGAGGGTCGGGCAATACCAGCCGGCCCCTGACCCACAGAAGCCCAAAGTGTGATGTGTAAATACGTTTATGTTACACTGGTACATACTCACCAACACATACTTTCATTTTATTTAACAGAGATATGTTTCCATGTGAAAACATAAGAAAGTGAAGATCATGTAATACACGGACCAATGCAATCTACACAACAGTGATACAGAAAGACTGTCCCCAACTACCTCTCTGTCCCCCACCCCATTCAACAACTCCTCCTTACCACTCCCCGAGGGGCTTACTTTACTATGTGCAGGCCAGGAGTCTCTTAATGCAGTGCTCCTTAGAAAGGATTGCAAAGTGTTAGGGAGAAAGGGGAAACTGAAAACCCCATGTTCAAAAAATTAGACTCAGTGACAAGAGTGACTGTGTATTCTTGGTTTTAGAAACTAACATAGCTAAGGAATCAATCTATCTATATTCATTTACATTAATAGGGTACACATTTGAAAGATGATTTACCTGCAAGTATAAATCTTGCAATATATGCTGCATACTAACATAATATTACCTTTTATTTTACGGCTTTTGAGTTCCTATAATACCATATTAGGTCACAGTGCCATGGTAACACAGTAAGAGTTACTGAATTCACATGTTAGATGGTTTACACTACTTCTAATTTTATAAAAGTAAAAGTCTCCAGGAGAACAAAAACATTTTAAAATCGAATTCCCAAAATACACAGTAATTGAGAAATACTTTTCAAATTCAGCATTTATTCTCTTTTCCTATTTCCCCCTTCCAACCCTAAAATACCATCTCTTACCCCCTCCAGAGGTACGATTTTAATAAACCTCTTAGAAACGTACTTAGGTAGCTAAAACACTACATCCCAAAACAGCACAAGACTCTACAATCTGAAAAATTATTTAAAATGCAATTTCAGTCACTGATGACTACTTTAAGCTTGACCATAATCACATCTCACGCCATCAGTCTCTAGTGAGCTTCCCATGACGTCTCATTTAACCAGTCCTACTGACAAAGATTGCCACTGGCATGGATTTGCTGGTCAATGAATCCCAAGAAGGAATCAAAACACTCCTTTGAAATCTCTTAGGCCAAAGCCATCTTAAAGGGGACTGCCCTAAGGAAATTCTCTTTATTATAAACTATTTCTATAAGGTAAACAACAGCAGGCCAGTCGATCTACACAAGAGCAGAAAACTATGTGTCATTAAAAAGTAATAATAACAAAAAGAAGAGATGAGCCGATGTAAAGGCAGCAGTGGGAGGAGCCAACCAGAAATGAATTCAGTGAATTTCTGGAGATTGTAGCTATAGAGCATCCAAACCTTACCTTAAAGGCAGAGCAAGCTTTTTTACAAGTAGAGAGGACCATCAGGCAAATTTAGTCTTCATGACGCTGGATGCCTTCACATACAAAGTTATTACAATTCTCTTACTAAATGTTACTACTTCTATGTTACAGAGAGAACAGTCCATCCGTTTCTTTCTATGTCATGGAAAGACAGAGAGGGAGAGTTCTACCTCTGGGGTGGCACCTGTGGCTCAAAGGAATAGGGCACCAGCCCCATGTACCAGAGGTGGTGGGTTCAAACCCAGCCCCGGCCAAAAACTGCAAAAAAAAAGAGTTCTACCTCCAGTATGGTGATGTTGATGGCAGCTGCTGTTTCCCCTTCTTCTAAAATCAGAAAGCCAATTACAGGAACAAAATCAACCTCGGGTTCTGCTAGGTTCCCTTCCGTTTGGTTCTTCACACTTAACATTCCAGGAACCGTGGTATATGTGACATTGACAGCTCCTAATTCAATTGGTTGCAAGGAAAAAAATTATAATTATTTAAACTTTTAAAATAATACCTACTACGTGCCTCATTTTTTTTATTTTAGATTAATGTGAGGGTACAAATGTTTAGGTTACAGTGTTTTCATTTCTAAAGTAAAGTTCAAGTTGTAGTTGAGCCCTTGTGGGGGGAGGGGGCGCTGAACACCCTCACATTGTGCACAGTAGGTGAGATCCCACCAATCACCCTCCCTCCTCCCCCTCCCCACCTGTCCTCTACCCCTTGCTAGACTATATTTGTGTTTTATCTTTCATGTGGGCATGTAATTGTTTATATATTGGTTTCATATTAGTATTGAGTACATTAGATACTTTTCCCCCATTCTCAAGATACTTTTACTAAGAAGAATGTGTTTCAAGTCCATCCAGGTAAGCATAAAAGATGTAAAGTCTCCACCCTTTCTTATGGCTGAACAGTAAGAACTCTGTGGTGTATATTCATCACAGTGTGTTAATCCATCCACCGGTTGATGGCATGCCTCACTTCTTAATACTACTGCATTAGGGACTAAGGGGAGACCCAAAAATAAATAAATCAATAAAATACCTCATTGTGAACTTTTTGCTTTTTCTTTTTTCTTTTTTTTTACTTCCCCTGCTTGCCTCTAGAGACTTTCCTTACTTTTTTTATTTATCATGACTGTATACATCAATGCATTTAAAGCAGTTCAGTAGCTAGTATTGAATCATAACTGAATACATCAATGCATTTAAAGCAGTTCAGTAGCTAGTACTGAATCATAACAGAATACATCAATGCATTTAGAGCAGTTCAGTAGCTAGTATTATTGGCCCCAATTTCTCACTCCTCCCTAGACCCAAAATCTTTGACTCACTGATGTCCCAGTGTGGAAAAAGAATACCTCCCTGCCTCTCAACTTTGAGCTGGGCTGTACGATGACTGCTGGTTGGAAGCCTTCACCTCAGGGCCTTACACATTTTCCCTTACACTCTCATGACTGTACTGGTCTCAGCAGAAGCATGACAGGCCTAGAGGAAGAGCCACTGCTGGCCCAGCCCAGCCTAGATGGAGCAGACCCCCCCCACCAGCCTATTTACTGTATGCTGCTGAGATTCTATGGCTGACTGTTACACAGCATTTCTGTGAAAATAAATACTTTTAAAAATCTTTTCAAACATAAAAATGCTATTAAAGGTTTGTCCTGAATTAAGAAATATTCATTTTTCCCCATTCCTGATTTCTTTTAGCAACAACCCACACAAGGCAAGTATTAAACAGCTCTTGCCTGGCAACCTCCCTCATTCTAGAGTAACACAAACCTAGAGACCCAAATTCTCTGTTGATGAAAAGCTGAATCGTCACGTTAGCCTCTTGCAGTAAAACAAATCTTGATGAAAGAGCAAAATTTAAAACTCCATGTGGCTCATCACTGGCGTCCACTGTCAGGACGGCGGCATACCCTTGAGCATCCAGCAGAGCGACTGTTGCCGGCGGAACTCCTAGAAATGTCAGGGATGTCAGACGGTGAGTTGGGATTAACTTTTAAATACTTAACCTACAACTCCGCTCTCTGAAACATATTATAGTAACCAAAAGTTGTTCTGTTTTGTTCACCCTTCTACCAGAAATCTTTGGGTAAACAAAACCCACACTCCATTTTTCTTCCACACAGAGAATAATTTTTTCACTTCCTGTGTTGTCTTTATTGTCTACACGGGTTATATGAATTACAGAAATTGAGTAAAAATTGAGGAACCTCGATAATTTGCTCCAAGAGAACTAAATTTGAATTGTTCATATTTTAGGTCCAAAATCCAAATGAATCTGTTAGTGTAAAATTAACTTCAAAAAATTCTACCTCTAGAAATGTATTTATTCCATAAATAACTATTTAACAAAACTTTCCAGAGATCTTTTTCTGGAGATCACAAAGATAAGTAACCCCATACTGTGCTAATACTTTTTGGATCCAATATTTCTATGGACAGACAATATTTAAAATAATATTTTTAAATTAGAATGCATCTAATTGTTAAATACAGACATAGCTATTATTGCTTCTTTTCTGAAAATAATATGCAAAAAATATTCGAACTGAATTCTGAATTACCTTGTGTCATGATCTCGTACAGAATGACCTGGTAGACTTCTTTCTCCTCAGGAATGTTGTCATCCAATAAATGAACAAATATTGTTTTATTTAATGAGCCCTAGGTCAGACAGAGAGAAACTCATGCCTCTATTGCTACTGAACACAAATTATCTCCTGCTTTCACTGGCCTTATAAATTGTGCACTCAAACATATTTTCATCTTAACAAAGAGTTCCATGGCTTAAAAAACAAATAAAAACTATTGATTCATGGGAACCCAGGCTCAAAGCAGATAAGGGCTAATGGTGGAAAATCTTGACTGCGGAGTTAATGAATGTAAATCTCATTCAGTGAGCAATGTAGCAGTGTTGAAAATCTCAGACAGAACAAAAAGTTGGGAAGATTTCTACAGCAGCGGTGAACAGGAAAAATGGAAGCAGGGAAAAGACGACCAGTGCTGCAGGGATACCAGTTGTTAGGCAGCCAGTGTGATAAGGGTTTGGCCTAACCTGGAGGCAGTGGAAGAGAAAAAGAGCTAAGTAAGTTACTAAAGAAGAATTCCCAGCAAGTGGATGTGGAGAAGAGAGAACGATGATAACCACAGACAGTGGTGCTGATTTTTCTATCCCATTTTCATCAGAAAACACTTTTCCCCCTAGACATTCATTATGAAGCTTTGCTTTGCAGTATTACCTCAGCAAAGAACAGTTGTCCACTAAAGTTAGCAAAATTGAGTTCTACATTTTGTCCGACAATTTTCCAGTTAACAGTAACATTTCCTCGACCAGGGGGGGTTCTTATCACGTGGAATTGCAAAATTTCTCCTGCAAATAAAATGCACAGATTGATAAATGCTAAATGGAAAGCAAACAATATTTCAACTCAACAAAACTCAAATCCTAAGCATGCAACTATTACAGCACCTTTGCCAAAAACATTACAAAACTGTTCTGTTTTGAATTTTCTAGAAACTTCATACATGCTTATTGTTTATTAACATAGAGATCCCACTTCTAAATACTTTCATTTAGTAGAACTTCAGGAAACTCAATATATACAAGTTACAAAAACACATGCTAAAATGGGAAACACAAACTTTTATACACTCCAAAACATGCACCAGAACATAAGTGTTCTGTAAATGAAAGAAAATTACAAAGTCCTCGTGGTCGAAACTAGTAGTAGCACAAGTAAATTCTTCCGTCACCTCTCAGAAGGACACAAATTCCTTACACTGATACGCAATGTGATTTTACATGACTGCAGGCATCAAAATGCCTGCAAATACCTGAAAATCACATTTCTTCAGATTGCAACTTACATAGACCATCAATGAATTTGTTTTATAAAAAGAAATACAAAGGAAAGGTGTCAAATCTGCACATCAACATCTGTGACTTCACCAAAGTCACAGTTACCCTTCCTGGACAATTGAGCTATTTGGAATATTTTTCATTTTTGGCTTTTATCCCCACATAATATTTGGTAAAACTGAAGAAAATCATAATATTCATTTCTTCCAAATTGCTAAAAAAGGAAAGT
This sequence comes from Loris lydekkerianus, assembly GCA_963574355.1. Lineage (NCBI taxonomy): Eukaryota > Metazoa > Chordata > Mammalia > Primates > Lorisidae > Loris > Loris lydekkerianus. The sequence goes on along the minus strand of CAUYPK010115803.1, from coordinate 2,407 downwards.
ACGCTGCTAGGGAGTCTGCTGATGGTGTGTGGCTTGTTGGAAATATGCTCCCTGCATTAGTTTTATATGATGATGAACACAGGTTAAGAAATACCCATGAGGGTGGCGCCTGTGGCTCAAAGGAGTAGGGCACCGGTCCCGTATACCAGAGGTGGCGGGTTCAAACCCGGCCCCAGCCAAAAAAAAAAAAAAAAAACAAAAAAGAAATACCAATGAACTACATATCACTGAAAAATTACTAGGATAAAAAGATAAATATGGTAGTGTTTCAAAAGCCTTAAAAGAACACATCCATATTCAAACTGCGTAGCATACCAGATAGTTGAAACCATGAATATTCACATAAAAATTTAGTCATCCAAATAACTTTCATGTCTATAAGTAAAATGTTACAGCACTTTTTAAACAAGGAGAGCAAAAATAAAGCAAGAAAATATAAACACCCTTTCAAATATTTTTAAACTATCCCCAACTTTTTTATTTCTGAAGATAATATACCTCAACAAATATTTCTATTATAACAAAAAAATTTCTTAAATAAAAATATAGATTAAATTATTTATTTATTTTCTTTTTCTTTTTTTTTCTTTTTTTTTTTTTTTTTTGAGACAGAGTCTCACTATGTGCTGTGGCGTCACAGCTCACAGCAACTTCCAACTTCCGGGCTTAAGCAATTCTCCTGCCTCAGCCTCCCAAGCAGCTGGGACCACAGGCACCTGCCACAACAACCGGCTATTTTTTTTTGGTTGTAGTTGTTATTGTTGTTTGGCAGGCCCAGGCTGGATTAGAAGCTGCCAGCTCTGGTGTATGTTAGCCGCTGAGCTACAGGTGCCAAGCTGGATTAAATAATTTAGAGACTAACTTAACTTTAATTTGAAACATAAAAGTAATATTTTATACTAAATTTAAATACACATAGCTTTAATTAATGGATTAATTTTGGAGAGTGGAGAATATAAAATGGCAAAAGCATCAGAGAGGCTTTTCAAATAATACATTTTTAAGTGTTTCAATACAAAAATAATCATCTCCATTCCATTAGTAGTCTATGAGTTAGGTTTATTTTTAAAACACATAGAACTACTAGATAGACTGTCCAAAGATTGTGATATAACTGAAGACATGTATAATCAGCCATAATTTCTTGCACACATTTAAACTTTTTACACTTGCATAACTCATATGAACAACATTTAGACACCACCACACTCAAGGCTCTTTACATTGTACAACACACAGTATTTCTTACAGAGCTAGTTTGTACTATTGAAAAGCAAGAGTTTATTATTGCAAAGCATAAAGAGATCTTTGACGTTATTAAACTATTTCACCTACAGTATTGTCTGGTGACATAAATAAAATGTTTTACATCACAAAATCCGGTAATAGTTCAAAAAGAAAATTCTGGAAGTTTGGTCTGGTGGTCAAAGTGCAGAAAGAACACACATGAAGTGGAGGTCGATGCAGATCGCGCTAACAAGGGATCTATAGTCACAATAAAATTACAGTTGCAAGTCTGCACATAGAGACTTGGGGAATAAATATGCTATTTTAAGGTGAAAACAAAAATGAAATACTAAGGATAGAAAAAAGTACAATCTTCTGACAAACTTCCTACATAAGAATACTCAGAGTCTAACACTCTTCAATAAATAACACCTCTGAAAGTTTAACAAGTTACCATGGAAGTTACATGCAAGAAAACCTTGCAAAAAATACAATTTGAAGCATTACACACACAGAGAAACACATATAAGTAAAAGGTAAACCAATTATTTCTTAAACACACAATCTTGTGAGCCTACAGCAAATTTATTATGTCAACAGCAAAACAGTGTGAAAATTTTCCTAATTGTAAAAATGGAAGTGCTGAGTCTGACTCTGCACAGCAGACACTCCCAGCAGGCAGGTCCACAGCAAATGCCTCCTGGAAAAATGACTTGGTAAACCAGAAAGCTACCTTGGTAAGGAGCCAGGGAATAATCATAAGAAAAAGAAATAATCAGAAACAAGTACTTATTCTTTTCAATCTAAAGAGAAGGAAAGAAAGTCTTAGAGAATGTTTTAATTTTCAGATGATAAACATTTTACTAGGTAGTAGCCTGCCTTCTAGTTCTTGCCCAAGATGAAAGATCTCACCTACCAAAGTATCTGACTACATGACTGGACGGTCACCTTGAAATAAAATACACAGAGTCCAACAAAAGCTGGGGACACATTTTCAGCCCAAAGCAGATTAATCATATAGACCGGGGTGGCGAACACACAGCTAGAGCTGCATGCGGCTCCCGGCCAAAATGAATTTCGGCTCTTTGCCTCTTATCATTATTTTGTATACTGTGGCTCTTTGCCAAGTTTGGATTTTGTTATGCTGCTTCTGAGGAGGGACCTCTGAGGAGCGATCTCC
>CAUYPK010115802.1:0-37598 GCA_963574355.1 Loris lydekkerianus | reverse complement strand
ACTAGGGCAGCCTTCTATCCATTGTGTACTTTGTCTTTTTTTTGGAAGGACTAACCTTAACATTGTTGCCTAATTTCCCAGGGCTACAAATTATTGTTTTTTTTTTTTTTTTTTTTTTTTTTTTTGAGACAGAGTCTCCCTATGTCACCCTGGGTAGAGTGTCATGGCATCACAGCTCACAGCAACCTCAAACTCTTGGGATTAAGCAATTCTCTTGCCTCAGCCTCCAAAGTAGCTGAGATTACAGTTGCCTACCACAACACCCGGCTATTTTTTGGTTGCAGCTGTCATTGTTGTTCAGTTGGCCAGGGCCGGGTTCAAATCCTCCAACCTCGGTGCATGTGGCTGGCATCATGCTATGGGTGCTGAGCCTGAATTATTGATTAATTAAAGGTAAAAGATCAGTTTGGAATTCTCTGCATTTCACTTCCCTTATGTTTTTTAGTTACCCCTACAAAAATGTGAGTTTGTATTAATTAATTTTGTTCATGGTTGCGTGAAGATCATTTTTCTTCCAATAAAAAATGCTACAGAGCCTTGACATAAGTTTTTCACAGTGGAGAGCAGGTCTCTTAGGAGTTTATAAATCAGTTTAAACTCTTTTATGACAATAAATTAGACAATCCTTTAGTAAGTAAAAAGCTTATATAAATTCACTGTATTAAAAGATGGGGGGCAAACATTTGAAGACCAATGAGTTGTCAAGATAACAGAATATCCTTTCTTCCTAAAAACAATCAGAAAGAGAATCACCTATAAAACAAGATAAAAAGAAGAGGCATAAGGGGTTAGTTTGTGACCTTTCTGAGACTCAGTTTACTCATCTGCTCCTTGGATGAGTATTCCTCCCTGTAAGACTACTGTTTCAAAATTAAGACGTATATTTCCAAAGTAATAGGTACACGGCATTTTATTAAGGTAGTTGGGTTGAAGAACCCACTTGTGAGTTCTGTTCCGTGTACCATTTCCCAGTGTGTGGCTTCTTCTAGATGGCGTAAGTAATGTAGGCCCCCAGACAGTCAATTGGAGCCTAAATCTTTGCCAAGTCTTTACCAAAGCTATTCAAGGAAATGTTCTGAGCGCCCATCTTGTTGCAAGGCCCCCTTCTAGTCCGTAAGGATCCAGTAGGATTCATGTTCTGGCAATTAAGTTCTCAAATTCATTCTAGGAAACGTGCTACTTACCTCATGGCTAAAATGTAACTACAGTCACCTCTGAAGTACTCCCCTTGGGAAGCTATGCACCAATGCTAGTGGAATGACCATCAGAGCTGTCATCGTACGGCACAGGAAAACATGAACAACAATAATAAACACCTCTCAGCAGGACACCACTACACATCCACACAAACACAGATACAGGGATATACAGGTACCAAAGGGATGAAACCTTACCGTGTCATTTCTACAGTGCTGTCAACATAAGCACACAGCAGCAAGTTTGCAAACTTAATTGCCAACCCTCATAAATTGATAGCTCTGATGGCCATTCTGGGAAAAAAAAGTCTCAAGATTTTTTGCAAGGTGGAGTAGGCACAGGCATCAGTGCATAGCTTCCCCAGGGGAGTCCTGCAAAGGTGATGGTAGTGACGTTCAGCAGTAAATAAGAAACACTGTTTCTGGGAAGAGTTTATGAACGTAATAGTCAGATCTCATATATCCAGCCCCTATTTAGAGTTCTGTGCTAGTTTCAGTGTAGGGCACAGTCCAGGTGGTAGCGTTTCCATTGCTTCCAGGAAATTTCAAAGTTCTACCTTAGGACTCCAGAAACATTCCTCCCTACTCAGCACCCTCCAACCCCAGCCTCTGTGCGTGCACTCACACACTTACAGGAGCCCCACTTCCTGACAACAGCCAGGCATAGATTCCTTACTATGTTCTGTGGAAAGCCTAGTGCCCAGGTAAGGGATTTTTTAAAAACACAGCAATTGGCTTGGCGCCTGTGGCTCAAGTGGCTAAGGTGCCAGCCACATACACCTGAGCTGGAGGGCTCAAATCCAGCCCAGCCCTACCAAACAACAATGACGGCTGCAACCAAAAAATAGCCGGGTGTTGTGGCAGGCACCTATAGTCCCAGCTACTTGGGAGGTAGAGGCAGGAGACTCGCTTGAGCCCAGGAGTTGGAGGTTGCTGTGAGCTGGGATGCCACGGCACTCTACCCAGGGCAACAGCTTGAAGCTCTGTCTCAAAAATAAATAAATAAATAACACAGCAATGGACACTAGAGCTCTCAGGTAGATCAGGAAAATCAAGCCATCTCTTCCACAGCCTATTACATTCATGCATCAAAGTAAAACACATCAAAAAAGGTGTCAGTATTTTAGCTAACATTTTAAAACAAAATTAGCACACTATGGTTACACTTTTTCCATATAACTGCCCTCATTCCTAAATAAATTTGATACAAAAAGTATCAGAACAACAAAACAGATGAAGAAACAAAACAGATGAAGAAACAAAGTATTAACCTAATGCCCTGTTTCCCTGAAAATAAGACATCCTCCGAAAATAAGACCTACTTATAGGAAAGATAAAATGTGCCCTGAAAATAAGACCTAGTGCATCTTTGGGAGCAAAAATTAATATAAGACACTGTCTTGTTTTCAGGGAAACAGGGTATGAAAGTCCTAGATACCATCTTCTCTCAAAAGAAAGCTGTTTGACCTACACTGAAAATCTGTTGTCAATGACCTCAGCTGCGTCTTCTGGATAATTTGCCGCACCTTTTACAGCAGCACTTGCTGGTTCACCACATCCTTTCATATCATGGAGATAGTTTCTCTCCTCAGAACTTCATGGACCAACCCCTGCGAGGTTCACTTTTCTTTTGCAGTTTTCTCATTTCTCTTCACCTTCATAGAATGGAGGAGAATTAGGGCCTTGCTCTGAAAATGCTTTAGCTCAAGGGAACGTCGCGTCTGGTTTGATCTTCTAACCAGACTGATGTAACTTCCTGCGTATCAGCAGTAAGGATTCATGTGTTCGCAGGAACAGTGCTTTGAATTTCCTTCAGGAGCTTTCCCTTCGCCTTCAAAGTCTGGCTCACTGTTGGGCAGGAAAGGCCTAGCGTTGGGCCTCTCTCAGCTTTAGTTAGACTTGGTTTTCTTGGTAAATCAACTCCAGCTTTTGATTTAAAATGAGAGATGCTGCTTTCACTTGAACACTCACAGGCAATTGTAGGGATATTAATTGGTCTAATTTCAATATTGTTGTGTCTCAGGGAGTAGGGAATCTGGAGAAAGAGAGAGAAATAGGGAACAGGTGGTTCGTGGAAGAGTCAGAACACACACAACCTTTATTGGGTACGTTTGCTGTCTTGTATGGGTGAAGTTCCCAGCCCCCCCAGAACAATTACAATAGTTACATCAAACATCACTGATCACAGATAGCAATAAAAAAGTTTTAAATAATTCAAGAATTACCAAACTGTGACATAGGGACAAGAAGTGAGGTGTGCTGTGAGAAAAATGGCACCACTGAACTTGACGTAGGGTTGCCACAAACTTTCAATTTGTAAAAAATGCAGCATCTGCAAAAAGCGGTGAAATAAAATGCAATAAAACGAGTGATGCCTGTGGTGAGGAAAGGCTTAACAGCTCAAGTCCTTTAGTTTCACATACAAGGAAACTAGGTGTGGAGGTCATATGCATGTATTTTAGTGGCAGGAAGTTAGTAGCAAATGAAAGATTTTTAACTTATTATACTTATGGGCTCTTACGATCACACATAGAGGTTCTCAAGCGGAGTTTTCAGAATGGCAGCATTCACATCACCTGAGAATTTGTTAGAAATGCTACTTTTCAGGTGCTGCTCCAGATGGAATGATCAGTAGTAACTCTGGGAGTGGGACCTCAGCAAGCTGGGTTTTACCAAGATTTCCTGGCAGTTTTCATGCACGTTTAAATAGGACAGCCCCTGCATCCCAGTGTATTCCCCACATAAAAGGCACACGAAGGCTGTTTGGATCAAGACTGTACCTGAGCGGTCAGAAAGGCAGCATGGACTGGAGCATTTGGGGACAGAGTGGGGGTTCACTCTGCCTGGGGAGAAGCCTATGGGGTTAAAGGAGCTAATCAGAGAAAGGAGATTCTGTGCTCCAGACCTACGTGGGAACTATAATTCTCTAAGCACTGCCAGGTGTGTTACAGCTCAGGTGTTGCAGGCCTTCTGAACTCCCCCAACAAAAGTTTCAACCAACTGCACCTTTACGGACTTAAAGGGAGGCATTCTAATTTTATAATGAAAACCAGTAATAGGAACAAATTTACTGTTTGAGATTGGCCTTTGTTGCTTCTTATGCTAAATATAATTATTTTGAAAACGACAAGCCTCCCTGGGTTTAGTTTTTATAATATGTGGAAGATTAAGGAAAAGGAAAAAAATATGTCTTGGAGATGAGGCACAGTTGACTTTGCTTATTTTATATCATCACTGTTAAATTCTTTTGCCTGAAAAACAGTCAAGTTTATTTTCCATATGACTCACCACCAAATTTCTGTTCCCTAGATATGAGTCCTACCTTGTAGAGATCAAGGATGTCAAATAACTAAATATGAAAAAGAAAAAAGCACAGCTTATATGTTAGTCCAAAAATAATTTAGTCACAAGGAACTAAACAAGTAGAAAATTCTCTTTCCAGATTGAAAGATTCATGTTAAGCTTAGCAATATTAGTAGCATTAAAATACTTTTTAAGTTATATCCTCAGGACATTCATGAATAATAACAGTTATAACAAACACTGTTGTCATTAGTTAAACTTGGCTCTACAAAGATCTTGTAAATGAAGATGGTGGTTCTAAAGATAAAAGAGAGACAGAGAGACACTAAATTTCAAGCATTTCCTTTTATCCCTCTTTATCTTTTCTAAAGGTATGGAGTCATATTTCTGCATAATGCCTTTTAAGCTCTTTGTCAAATATTTACTCAATAAATATCAACCACCATGGAGAAGTACAACTCTCCCAGTCCCTGAAACCAAAATATTCAAGACAATTATCAGGGTCATTTACTCAAGTTGTCAATAATTTTCTGTTTGTCACCTGCTATGGTTTGAGTACACCAAAACTCATGCTGAAGTTTGGTGCCCAATGTGACTGTGTTGGGAGGCTGTTCCTTTCAGAGATGATTGGGTCATTTAGACGGATTAATGTCTTTCCCATGAAACTGGGTTGGTTCTTGCTGGAATGAATTAGTTCCCAAGGGAACCAGTTGTTATAAAGCCAGGTGGTGCTCCGTGTAGCCCAAGCCTGGTTCACACTCCACCTTATTTGGCCTGCATCAGAAGCCATCAGATGTGGCTGTCCAGTCTTGAACTTCTCAGCCTGCAGAATGATGAGCTGAATAAACCTCTTTTCTTATAAATTACCAAGTCTCAGATATTCTTTATAGCAACACAAAATGGACTAAAACATCAGCCATAACTGAAGCTCTGACAGCAGCAGAGAACACAGGTGCAGATAGAATACAAATTTCATAAGGAGATACTATGAACAAAAATGAAGACCTTGGAGAAAAACGTTTATTATTATTTAAGGAATTTTATTCTGGTTTCTTTCTTTATTCTTTGCAAAACATGTATTATGTTTGGTTGTGCAAATGTAATTAGAAATTCTGGAGTTTAAGCTCCCAAGACTGTGGAAAAGAATGTTTAATTTACTGAGTCTCTAGGCTTCACTTGAAAATGGGGTGCTCGAGATTACGAAAAGTTATGGAAAACTATAATGCTGCAGGCATATATCGGGGGTCTGGGGGCAAAGTATTGGCTGTGATAGTTCTGACATAGTTCTCAACAAATACTTTGGCAACACAAGTAGTCTTTTAAATGCACGAACAAACTTCACATTCATAAATTTTCTCACGAAAAGTAGAGAATGTTACAAAGTTCGTTGAAGGCATTTGCTAATGACATTAAAAAATTACTACTATTATTATCTACTCTCAGGTATAAAGTTAGGGAGCAACTGAGAAAAGCAGCTGTTTGCTTAGGAAAATAATTACCATCTTGAGAGCTGACCCAGATTTCATGAATAAAAGGGAAAGCCTAACTGTGTGAACAAAAGAAAAATACTGAAAAAATATCTAAATTTTTAATGCACTACAGTGACCATTTTACAATTTAATCTCTCTCCTCCAATGAATACCTGGTATGGGAGTTTGTGTTTATGGTTTTCTGACGTAGTCAAAGACTAGCAATTTAAATTCATCTATATCACAACTAAATGCAATTTTCCTACCAAAGCCCTAGAATCATGGTTAAATTGTTGTGAGTAGTGTTAAAGAAAAGAAAATGCACTTTTAACAATTTCTCTTCAATTGCAACTTTATAGTATGATTTTCATGTGTCTGTCACAAACAGGAACTTTCAAATCCTTTATGACGACAACCATTTTTCTTATGAGCAATAGACTGCCCCTTCTGTTATTTCCTCATTCTTTTACCTGTTCTCCTCTTCCTCGGGACTGCCATAGCCACTCTGGAAAACTATCAAACACCTAGTTAATGATTCTAAAGGTCTTTAATTAGGTTCTGTTATTTCTAGGGGAAATGGAAAAAACAAGGAAGCCCATATTTGTGGTGAGTTTTCCACTAGTCAAACACAGAGCTGGGTAGTTTTCACACTGTCCTTGTGAATGGTATCATCCTGGAAGGCAGTTTTTATTGCACTCATTTTACATGGGGAGAAATTAAGGCCCAGAGAAGCGCCTTGGCAGTAGTACTACAGATACAAAGAGACAAAAAGTTGTATTTGAACCCAGTTCAGTGTGACTCCAAAGCTTTAGGCTCTTTGTAAACTAAATAAAATATTATCTCTGAATGTTGGGGACCTGGGGGTTCCGGTTGACCTGACTCAATGACGAGGCTGATCCAGAAAGTTCAACTGAGGCACACTGATAATTGAAAGCAAAGATGAATGGAAACTGGAAATAAAACGGGAATAGCAGAGGCAGCATGAATAGAGAGCAAAGTAACCTACACAAGTTTCAGTGGAACAAAGAGAAATTTTATTTAAGAAGAACAAAGAGAAAGTGCAGAGGGCTTCCAAAGAGACTTGGAGGTAGGTGTCTGTCCTGATGGAAGAGGTGAGGGGGAGAGAGACAGGCAAAGGCCATGCAGGGGCATAAACTCTGGGTTTGAAATTGGCTGCAAGTCTTCCACTGGCCTCTCTGCTCCTCCAGGCAGCGCTGCCCTTTCCTACTGGTCACTGGTTACCTAGGTCACTTCAGACCCACCTTCTTACTTCCTACGGGCCCTCCAGGCTTAACTGGTTCACAGGCCAGGATTTCTTTCCACCCCCCTTAAAGCCCCTTTCTTAGTATCCCTTCTCAAGGAATATTTCCTAATAGGTTACTTATATACTTACCTTTAATCATTAAGATTTGAGGGGTTTTGTGATGATAGCAATACAGAGAGTATAATATCTATTGTGAACTGGGTTCAATGGCACTTATTATTATTATTATTATTATTATTATTATTATTTATTCTCCCAGCAGGCTTAGAAGTTAGATAGTAAAGCTGTCAGCTTTCACTCTTGACATGATTCCCCCACAAAGACAGATTTTCACAGTATAGCCCACACCAATTAATTATTTTTAAATGTTTATTTACAAAGCATTGACTTACAGGAATCTCAAATGCCCGTATTCAACTTCGATTTGTTTGCCACACGGGCAGGCAGGGCATGGAAGGGAAGAAGGATGAGGCAGGCTGACAATCCTCCCAGCTGGATGAGCCCTGGAGATTATGAATTCCATCTCCAAAAAAGGTCTCCTTTTCCATGGTACCTAAATGATAAGGAAGGATGTTCTTTGTCGTAACGTTTTTCTCACAGAGGGTGATGGAGAGACCTCCGTCAATGCCACAGGGGGAGGGGGAGAGGAGTGTCCCCCAAAAAGGTTCAGGCGGCTGTTTAGGGACCAGAGCGGCCACGTGGCGCCCAGCTAGGCTTCCGGGTTGAGCGCAACCTCCGCATTCCTGCTCCGGATGGCAGGCAGAAAAGTGCAAGAGAAGTGCTCTGTATCAGTGACTCACAGCCAGACAGGAAATCTCAAGCGGGTCCACCCTTCCTTCCTGCCTCCTGAAGAGCTGAGTTGCAGAACCACAGGCCGCACCTAGCCTAGAGTCTTGGTGAGAAGGGCTGGAGCCCAAGTCAGAGATTCTGGGCCACTGCAATCTGCTTTCAGAATGATCAGCAGCGTCAGGACCCCGCTCCCAGGAAAGCACACACTGTCCTGGGTGACGCTCCTCCTACTGAGAGTTCTCTTTTCACCTTTTCTCACTATCTCCCTGGCATATGCTGGCTTCTGTCTTGTTTTTAAAAATGGTGTGTGTGTGTGGGGGGGGGGGAACCCCACCAGACTTGACTTAATTAAATTGAGTAGTCCTCGTTTACAACATGTTTAAAAAAAAAAAAATGCAAGAATTGACATCAATCATTATCAGGCAATGCCCCCACAAAGGCAGAAATGTGTGACAAAGTGACAGAATGTGCCTCTCCAACAAAATATAATTGCATTTACTGAACAATTTTGAATTTAGAGTAAAATTACTTGAATGAAGTTGCACTGTTTCTCTTCCTATGATGATGATAAAGGCTAAAAATTATCACTCCAGCTCTGAGCACTTTCTGGATTTAAGTTCTACAGCAACTCCTTGAGATTTCACATTGTTATCCCCGTTTTACAGATGAAGAGACCATCTAAGTGAATGAAAGTCTCTTCTGATCTCACTGAAGTGTTTTTAAGCCCCACAAATAATAAATAAAACAGAAACAAAAAACATATAAGGAAATTTGCTGATTGCAGTAACTTATTGTAAGAGTCAAATGAATAAATGTTACAAAATAATTGTTTACATGTTTCCCACATTTGGCCAGGGGCAGTAATCTATTTCCAATTCATTCATAAAACTAAAACCATCACCCTTACCAAATGTCAAAAGTCACAACTCTGCAAATAGTTGTTAAAACAGACCAAATATTTCAGTAATTTTTGCCAAAATCATTTTATTATCTTCCCACAGGGCAGCAATGTCAGTAAGTAGCAAAAATCTACACTCCTGTGTTTCAGCGAAGAAATTGGGTCTTAAGTGGAGAAACATTTACAAGTCTGTGTGTGTTTGTGTGTGTGTTTGTGTTTGTGTGAGAGAGAGACAGAGAGGAGGAGAGAGATAGAGAGAGAGGGAGAGACAGAGAGAGGCTATCTTTCAGTTCTTACCTCTTTTTTTTTTTTCTCTCCTCAAACTCAACCCAAATGTTACCAACCTTCCAGCCACAGCAAGATAATTTTTTGTGTTTGTTCATTATCTACTGTCTTTGAATCCAGTGCTGTTCCTCTGTCCGAAAAGCCATTTTCTTCTATTCCACCCAGAAGGTGTCCACAAATCCTCTACCTCCCAGCATTCTTCTATCTATCTATTCATGTATGCAAGGAAATTTATTGAACATCAATTCTGGAACAAACATGAAGGTGAGAAGAATAGTGTTACTGTTCTAGAAAGGGTGTATTCTAGTGGAGAGAGAGAAGTTAAAAGAAAAAGAAAGAATGGGCCAGCCATGATGTCTTACACTGTAATCCCAGCAATTTGGAAGGTGGAAGATTGCTTGAGGTCAGGAATTCAATGTGGGCAACATAGTGAGGCTTCATTTAAAAAAAAAAAAAAAAAAGCTATGGGCAGCACCTGTGGCTCAGCGGGTAGGGCGCTGGCCCCATATACCGAGGGTGGTGGGTTAAAACCCCACCCTGGCCAAACTGCAACAACAACAACAACAAAAATAGCCAGGCATCGCAGCAGGCACGTTATCCTAGCTCCTCGGGAGGCTGAGGCAAGAGAATCGCCTAAGCCCAGGAATTGGAGGTTGCTGTGAGTAGTGTGACACCATGGCACTCTACCGAGGGCAATAAAGTGAGACTCTGTCTATAAAAAAAAAAAAAAAAAAAAAAAAAAAAAGATTAGCTAGGTCTGGTGGCACAGCCCTGCAGCCCTAGCTACTTGGGAGGCTGAGGTGAGAGGATCACTTGAGCCCAGGAGGTGGAGGCTGCAGTGAACTATGATCATGCCTCTGCACTCCAGCCTGGTCAACAGAGTAAAACCCAGTCTCTAAAAGAGACAGAGATGAGAGAGAGAGAGGATAGTGGAAAAGAGAGGGAAAGAAGGAACAGAGCAGGGAAAGAAGGAAGGAAAGATGCACAGAGAAGGGAAACAGAAAACAGGGAAAGAGACGCTAACAAATCATGGCTAGCCTCAGGCGTGATCCTAGGACAGCCAATAACTGGATCATTACTTACATTAGGTGTAAAAGAATTGTTTTGGTGTAACAATCATGTAGACATGGGGGAGCAGCATTTCAGCAGCGTACACTAGGGGTTCAAAGGTGCAAAGCTAGAGAGCAACTGTTAGATCATGTTGGCTTTGTAAGACCAATAATAAGATTAACTGTAAATTTTAAGCAGACAATAGATGTAATCTAATATACCTTAACGAAGCACTTGACTTGTAGGAACTCAAATGCAGAAGCAGAGAGACAGAATACAGGGGCACAAATCAAGCCAATTCTTCCCTTTCCTCTTTGCGCTCACACAGTACTTAGTTAGCACTCAACACTAATATTAACACATTCTTTAAAAAGTGATTTCCTTTCTCTTCTACTTATATATAATAAGAGCCTTGAAGTCAGGGATGAGCCATCATTAGACAACAAACATCTCCTGCATGAATAAATTAATGAAAGGTAAATAAATAATAAACAAAGCTCCCACCCTTGGAAAGCTTGAAGGCGCTACAGACGGTAACAGACATGGATTGGAATAACCAGGTAACAAAGTGAACGATTTTCATTACAAAAGACAGAGAAAGCATTGTATTGAAGGGCAGAGGAGGGGAAAAGCATATGACCTAAAAAAGCATGTGAATTAGAATGTTACTGAGGTTCTAATAGTACAACGTTAGAATAATGTGGCAGGAGGGTACAAATGGAGGTGGCCTCCACTTCTGAGGCCTCAGCATTTCAGGTAATGGCTACCTGTGGACTCAGAGGTCTGGGTCAATGTGAAACTCAAATGAATCTATTGAGAAATTATTTCTGTCTGCTGCACCATTAAATAAAAAGTAAACAAGAGTGTCAGATCACTTTTGGATTGTTCAGATTGCAGCCAAACTCTGGCAGGGGAATAAAAGGCTAACATTCTAAATGTTTCTTCTTGGAGTTGTGAAAGGTCAGTCATGAGAAAGAGGGAACTTTTTTGATTGGTGTATTCCCTTCTTTCTTTTCTGTATTTCTCTCTCCTTAGAGTCTCTCCTGCCCCTATCCAATCATTCAAGGCCCCTTTGTTGCTGAAATGATAATCAAGGCCCTTTCTACTCTTCCTTTTCCCTTCTCTAACCTGCCTCAACTAGCTATGTGTATGAATTAGACTTTGCCTCACAGCAAAACACTGCAAAATTCAGTGACTCGGGACAATAGCGATTTATAATTTCTCGAAATTCTGTGGGCGATAGTGCTTCTGCATTAGGCATCTGTATTTGAAGCATTATGATTTAAAAGGTCTTCTCACATCCTGGAGTACAGCTAGGGTAATTGTGAGGTGTTCTCTCATCCTAGAGAAGGCTAGCTCAGGTGGTGGCAGAAAGATTGACAGCAGCAGAAAGAAAATCCTGTGTGCGAGTACTTTTCAAGCCTCTGCAACACATAAATTTTTTGAGACAGGATCTTGCTATGTTCTCCAGAATGGTGTGGAATTCCTATGCTCAAGCAATCCTTCAGCCTCAACCTTCCGAGTAGCTGGGACTACAGTTGGGGGCCATCATCCTCATACAATTTTCTAATGTTCTATTGGGCAAAGCAAGTTATATGTCCAAGTCTGGGATTAAAGGCTAGAGAAATAGACCTAGACTTTGGTGAGAAGCATGGCAAATCCCATTGCAAATGGATGTTCATACAGGGACATAAGCAATTTGTGATCATTTTGTGATCTATTATACTGTCACTTAAATTAAACTCAATCCTATTAATGGAATTCACAACAAGGTGATGAAGACGACTGACAACGTAGTTTGCTTCTTCATATCGCAAAATATCTCACCTCAAAGGAATCACCCTCCAAAATCCGAATCCCAGGTGCAGTGGCCGACAAGAAAGGACTCCCATCCTGATGTACAGGCAGCCGCCTCTCTGAACACAGACTCCACACGGTCTCCCTCACCCCATCCCTTAGAAAGCTGCATCAACATGTGCTTCAGAGATGTGATCTGATTTGTGGAAGAGAGTGCATCGATCACTTGACCCTATCAAATACCTGGTACATAACTGCTCCGCACATATTGGTGAGATTAGTTAATTCATGTGTATGTGTGTGTATGTATGTGTGTGTGTGTGTGTTTGTGTGTGTGTGTGTGTGTGTGTGTGTGTATGTGTGTGTCTATGAGTGCAGTGCAAAGGAGAGAGAGAGAGGCAGAGTGAGCACACACAATCTCCAGCTCCATTCCAAATTGTCTCCTAGGGCACCAAGGAGCATTATGGCAGAGTGGAACTGACATGGGTTTTCAAGTTGGATGAACATGCTCCTGTGTAACTTTGGGCAAATTCCTCAACCTCTCTGAGCCTTGATATCCTTGTCTATACAATGGGAATAATACCTTTGCTACAGGATCATTGTGAAAATTAAAAAGGATGACATCCATAGAGCAACACATGACTCGTTACAGACATTCAGAGATCAGCAGGTAGCAGAAGTCAAACCCAGCCTACCATCCACACCTCACTCCTCGCTGTCCCCGCCCTTCATCGCTGTGCGTCTCTGCGTCCCTTGTCTACTTCCTCCCACCGACCAGCCCTGCCTAGACCAGTTCAGCCAGAGAAGTGAGCGTGACAGGGAATAGGAGGGTTAAGGGGCACCTTTAGGTTCTACCAGGAAGAGGTTGTTCCAGCAGGAGGCTAAAGAAATGAGAAAAAGTGACCACAGCAATTTAGATTCCTAAAAGTAAGACTCTGGTCATGCATCATCTGTCGTTATGTCCCCAAAACTCACAGCATAAGCCACTGCCTATACCGAGGTTTAGCACTGATGAATTTAGCATTCAGAAATTGTGGGTAGATTTCAGTTAAACATTGCAGACAGAAGCATGCTTTTCCTGCCTGGTCTCTCCATCTCACACTCTACTGACATGCTTGTTTAAAAAGTGTGTGTGTGTGTGTGTGTGTGTGTATGTATGTGTGTCATATATAGGACAAGAAATAAATTCATAGTAAATGCCAGGATCATGGAATTAAATTAACTTATATCCATTTCTCCAAGACAAGTGAAGGATGGGATCATATAATAGATTGCCTGAATTCCAATGTCAGCTCAGCCAATCATGAACCATGTGACAGTCAATGACTCCGTTTCCTCCTTATAACTGTAGCTAAGTAGAGGACCTCCCTTGTAGGGCTGCTGTGTGGATGGGCCGTGTAAACACACAATACAAGCACTTTGGACAGTTGCTGGAATGCTGCTCAATAAAAGTTAGATTTTGTTGTTATACACTAAACTCAAAAAATCTACAGCCAAGAAATTAAACAGAAGAAAGTTGGAAGTTCAGAGCTTGAAATGGGCAAGACTGACAAGGGAACATTTGGCAAAAATCAAGGATATCAGTTTAACCTCTACAGAAAGGTGATACAAGTCTGCCTTCACCCAACTCTGTACTCCCTCACGTAGGGGTGATGGGTATATCTAATTAAACTAGAAACAAAGGAATAGTCTCTAACAAAGTTGAACAAGCTGCCTCTGAAGGCCTCAGGCTCCTGGCACATAAACAGTTTCCTCTATTTTTTTGTTGATTAAATAGGTGATTCCGCTTAAGGGGGTCACAAAATGAGACATGAGGAAAGGAAGCCACTCCTGGGCATCTTTCCTGCCTGAAACGTCACATTTTGAAAAGAAAGGAGCCTATAATTTTTTTTGAAAGATAAAAATTATCAACAAAGAAATGAGAATATGACTGGAGTCAGTCTCCTCAACAATATTGGTTGCTAGAGTACCATGGAAAATGCATTGTCAGTTCTGAGGGGAAATTCCTCCAAAACTAGAATTATATACCCATCTAAATTATTTTTCAAAGGTCCAAAAGATAATTTTAGACATATACATGCTTCAGGGCTTTTACCTCCCATGGATGCTTTATGAAACCACACACACAAAAAAAATTATTTGGGGATATACCAGAACAAAAATAAAAAATAATCCAGGACAAAAAGTATCATGTTAGACAAGGAAAAAGTGAACTTGACCCAGAAATCCATGAAAAATAATTATTGATAAGAGCTGAGAATCTAGCAAGCTTAGAATATCGATAGTCCAAATCGTAATAAGTAGTCAAAGAGTTCTTAAGAATAAGTCTTCTTAGAAATATCCTTGCAGGAAATTAAGGAGCAGGATGATCTTTGACAAGATGAAAGCTAAAGGCATATTATAATTCTGTCCACAAGAAAAAAAAAGTTAATTAGAAATTCAAATTTTTGAACAGATATATAAAGAAATCAAGGTCTAAATATAAAACAAAGTATATCATGTGATACTTAGATAAATTGACCTTGACAATTGAAATATTCTTCAAGCAGTACAGGTTCAATAACACAGGGCGATATGTCCTTTATGGGTCTAATCATCCTACTTAGTGCCTTGCATAATAATATTCACATTATTATAATTGCACAAAATCTTAAATACTTAAATGTTTAAATAGAATAACCAGTCATCAAAAACAGAGCCCAAGTGACAGAGATACTGACAAGGTAAAAAGTTAGAAAATGCAGATAGGACAGAGATGGAGAAAGGAATACAGGGCATTAGCTTTCTCATTTTCAGCAAGCATGAATCTTGTTTTAAAGCTGATAGATCAAGAAAAAAATATTAATTTGTTAAAAGATACAAAATAACCTCTCCATGCCCCAGTTTTGGGTCTTGAAAAACTGAGTCGATGATATGTCCACACCTTAACCTCACATAGCTTTGCCAGAAATGTCAAATAATATTGAAGGCCTGAGGAGATTTGAGGACATAAAAGCAGCAGTGACTATAAAGTGCCTTTCCCTTCGAAGTGTGTGGTTCCATGAACTATGGATATTTGCTTGTGCATCCTAAGTGCAAATCATCACAGCAGGTTTAATGTATCAGCCACTTGCATCAGCCTCCAGCACTGTGTAGCTCTTACAGTGTCCATCCCATGTAGAATCGTAGCCCTTCCAAGGCGAAAAAGCTCAAAGATCTTTGAGTTCACCTTCTTCCTTTATGGACAAACCAAGGCCACAGAAAGTGAAGCGATTTGGTACAAACGGCTCTTCAGTAATAGGCCAGGAGAGAGCTAGGGGTCCTCAATCCTACGGCAATGCTTTTCTGTTACACAGACAAATGGTGGGGGAAATTCCAGATAATAAATTGAATCTCTATGACCTCAGAAAGAAGAAACTCATGATTTCATATGATCAGGGGAAGTATCCTGGGATAAATAAATGCATTCTAACTTGTAGGGGTTTATTTCATACCATTCTAACTAACTTATCATGTAAGATTCATTCCTTTACTTGTTTTTTTGTTTTTGTTTTATTTTATTTTATTTTATTTATTTTATTTTTTATTTTTTTTATTTTTTTAAGTAGGAACTCAACTTTATTGAGTCAAGCAGCCGCTTATATAGGGGCGGGGAAAGAAGGCGGGGGATGAGGTGCGTGACAGGGCTGGGCCAATGGCATGGTACCACATTGGCTGTATCTAGGTAGAGGCAGTTTCAGGCTGGGCCTTGCTGAGTCATTGCTATGCGGAAGTAGCTTGATGGATCTACTTCTAGTCAGGCTCTGGAAGTTGCAGTAGGCCTCAGGCACATGGCAGGGCCCAACAATTCCCTCTTTTGTTTTTTGTATGGCGGATAAACATAGCCCCTGTCTTAGGTTGCCTGCTCTTGCAGTTTCAGTCTTACCCGTCATGGGGATACAAACATCAATGGTTTGGTCTCTGTCTTAGATTGACTGAACACAGAGTAATCTTACCCGTCTTTGGGTACTATGACTGTAATCCACCATGCAGACTATCCATATTCTGTCTTAGGTTGTTTCAGCTTTGGGAGTCTTACCTGTCATTGGTGCTATGGAGGGCGTTGAAGAATAATAGTTAGATTCTTGGTTAATGAGCTGGTGATATCAGACCTTGAACTGATTTAATTGCCTCTAACCTTTTTTAAGAATACAGGGCCCAAAGGTGAAGGGTAAATAAGGGTAGCAGGGGAAGAAAGTAGGGTAAAAAACCATGTATGCCCGTCCACAGGAAATTTTCTAGAATTTCTTTTCTTCTCTTTTCTAGATATTCTTGGAGTGTTTAGATCTTGTATTGCATGATCTCAGATCTGTTGGCATAAAATTAGCACTTCTCCGGCAAAAATAAACAGATGCCTCCCTTTTTGGCTGTTAATAGGTCTAATCCCCTTTTTGTTGGGGCAAGTATTTAAAGTCTCTTGCTGAAACCCAAATGGGTTTTTTCTCATGTCTGTTAGAGTTTCTCTTATAAATTGAGGTGCGTTGTGGTTGGGTGCATAAATATTAATAATTGAGATCTCATCATATTGACTATTACCTTTAACAAGTATGAAGTGTCCATCCTTATCCTTAGTTATTTTGGTTGGTTTAAAGCCTATTGCATCTGCCAACAGGATTGCAATGCCTGCTTTTTTCTGCTTTTTATTTGCCTGGAATATAGATGACCATCCCTTCACCATGAGTCTATATTTGTCTTTTAATGTAAGATGTGATTCTTGTATTCAGCATATATCTGGCTTGAGTTTTTGTATCCAGTCAGCCACCCGTGCCTCTTTAGAGGACAGTTTAAATCATTCACATTAATTGAGAATATTAATAAGCCTTTTGATAGTCCAGTGGACATTTTTAATCCTTTTGGATCTGTGGAAGTTGGAATTTGATCAAAATTTTTTGGGTGGGTTTACTTTTGCGGTGGGGGATTACACTGGTCTTTATGGAGGATAGGTCTAAGAATATCCTGGAGAGCTGGATTAGTTATGGCAAATTTCTTCAACATGTGAATGTCATTGACGTATTTAATTTCTCCATCATAAATGAAACTCAGTTTAGCTGGGTATAGGTTCCTGGGTTGAAAGTTATTTCGTTTTAGGAGATTAAAAGTTGATGACCATCCTCTTCTGGCTTGAAAGGTTTTAGCAGAGAGATCTGCAGTTATCCTAATATTCTTCCCCTTGTAGGTAATGGTTTTCTTTCATCTGGAAGCTTTCATAATTTTCTCCTTCATATTAACTTTAGTGAAATTGATTATGATGTGTCTGAGGGATGTCTTATTTGGGTTGAGTCGCGTGCTGGAGTTCTGAAACTGTCTGCTATCTGAATTTCAGAATCTCTTAGCGTGTCTGGAAAGTTCTCCTTCATAATCTCATGGGGAAGAGACTCTGTGCCTTGTGAAGCCACTTCATTGCTTTCGGGGATCCCTATAAGATGAATGTTGGTTTTCTTTGAATTATCCCAGAGCTCTCTGAGAGAGTGATCTGTTTTTGCCCTTCATTTCACTTCCTCTTTGAGAGTTTAGGAGCGTTAGAAAACTTTGTCTTCAATGTCAGAAATCCTTTCTTCTGCTTGGTCCATTCTGTTACTGAGGGATTCTGTGTTTCTCAGATCTTTGAGGGATGCAATTTCTTGTCTCAATGTGTCAAAATCTTTGGTCATTCAGTCTTTGAAATTGTTGAATTCTTGAGTTATTTTTTGGGTTACTGCTTGGAGTTCTAATTCAATCTTATTTGCTATCCAGATTCTGAATTCAATTTCTGACATATCAGCTATTTGTTTGTGCATGAGATCTTGTGCTATGTCTGCCCCAATTGATCCTTGGGGGAGTTGATCTCTGATTATTCGTATTGCCAGAGTTTTTCTGTTGATTTCACCTCATGATTGTTTTTCACAGTTGGCTCCGGCTGTCCTCAGATTTGGGGAATTGTGTCTCCAAGATTAGACCCCAGCAGGATCACTCTATTGGTGCTGTATCCTTGTAGGGAGTGACCCTGTGTAGTTCCTCTGGGGCCGTTCCAGCTCGGGAGTTTGGTTGTGGAAGAAGCTTTGGCGTATCACACACCCAGATCCAGCATAGGGCAGGGGGTGATGCACACGGTTCTGGAAGTGCCTGGCACCCAGTGACTTTGGCACAGAGAGCCCAAGGCTCCAGCAGTTTCTGGCCAGGAGAAGGGCTCTGCGCAGAGACAAAGAGGGCTCCAGAGGGCACCAGCTACCAGTATCCCTGGCCAGACTAGCGAGCCAGTGTGCAGGCTCGGAGAACACAGGAGGGAGGACTCAGGGTTGTGCGGCTCCTACAGGTCCTGGGCAGGACATGCGGAGGCTCAGTTGGTGCGGAGTCGTGGCGCAGCTCTTATGGAGTTCCAGGTGGCACTAAGCCCAGGAGTTTGAGGTTGCTATGAGCTGTGACACCATGGAACTCTGCCCATGGCAATAGTTCGAGGCTCCAGTGTGCCAAAACCGTCTCACTCTGCTCCTAAGGGTTAAGGCTGTAAGGCAGCTCAGTCCCCACCTTTAGGCTGCTTAGTCACTAGGTTACTAGGCCCGCCTGATCCTTGCTCTGTGACCCTGAGAGCAGAGCTTGCCGGGGCAGTTCTCTCAATGGCTCCCTGTAGCCCAGCTCAGCGGCTCTGTCTGTGGCCCCAGACAATGCCCAAAGTTCTGCTGCTCAAGCTCTCCCCAAGGCAGTTCAACTGAGTGCCAAGTCCAAAAACACTGAAACAGTTCATAGGTAAGGCCTTTCCAGTTTACAATCTCACTGCTGCTTGTACTTATGGTTGTGGCAGGATTAGGTCGATCGAACATATGCACCCACTTGCCAGTTTTCTGCTGTTTTTGTCCTCCTCTTGGGGTCCAGAAGTCCCTTGCTGACTCCCTGTATCCTCAAAAGGATGATTGTAGGCAGATCCCACCATCCAGAGATGCCTGAAGTCTTATCTCCCCAGACTCACCGTGCCCAGTTGCAGGGAAGCTGTTGACTTCTGCAATTATAAGAGGTGCTCAACATGACTTGTACTCATCTTTTGTTATCAGTATATATTGAGTTTTAATTTTTATACACATTTTTTAATACAGTTTTTCCTTTCTTAAAATGTGTACACTTGGGTGGTTCCTGTGGTTCAAAGAAGTAGGGCTCTGGCCCCATAAGCTGGAGGTGGCAGGTTCAAACCCAACCCCAGCCAGCAACTGCAAAAAAAAAAAAAAAAAAAAAAAAGGGAAAGAAAGAAAGAAAGAAATTGTATACTTTTTTTGGCACCTCTGTGTAAAGTCCCAGCTATTCAGGAGGTTGAGGCAAGGGGATCACTGTGCCTGTGAATAACCACTGCACTCCAGCTAAGCAATACGGTGAAACCTCATCTCTTAAAAAAGAAAAAAAAGGAAAGAAAAGAAAACATTTAACTTATTTTCCTGCCTAAGTAGACAAAGCACACTGTTTTTGTAAATAAAGTTTTATTGGAACACAGCCAGCTCATTCATTCATACATTGTCTTGGTTGCTTTCTAGCTTTCCAGCTATAAGAGCAGCATCAAGGCAGTATGGCTCATGGTATGAAGTATTTTCTAGACCCCTGCATAATTTTTAGATAATTGAGTGGCATTATTGTGAATATCACCTGTGGCATCTGCTTTGGCACAGTGCTATACTCAGGGCTTCTTCAGGTATACAAAGGACTGTCTGTTGCCACTAAGTGCTCCCAGAGAGCTGGGATGATCTAGTAACTGCTTTTATGTCTCTGCTCCTCGTGGCCATCTGCTCTCCAAGTTTCTTCTCGCTGCTTTTTGATAGGACTGCAGTACCAGTGGCAGTCTCCCTGTGGCTGCCAGGCCCTCCCCTTGCTCTTTCTTTCTTCCTTCCCCCTTTCCTGCAGCTCTTCACTTTGCTCTTCTGTCTTTGAATGTTAGACATTTAGGGCCAGCGTCGTCACCCTGTGCTCTGCTGGGGAGCTGTCCAGCCATGCTGCATCTTCTTCTGTCTTCTCACCTGAGGTCTTCATTGTTTATTGTAATTACATATTCATTTTCTCTCATGTTTGGACCCCTGGTCCTCTACATTGTGGGCACTTCTGGGAACCAAGTGGAACAGTACCAAGGATTTCAAGGGTTCTCCAGGACACATTAGTCACCAGGCATTGGAATGAGGAGCACCTTGCATCTTCACTCAGACCACTCAGCCACCTTCAATTTACCCCTTCCCTCCACTGCTACATAGGGAAGGTGCAGACCAAAGTCCAGAAACTCTGTCCATCTTGTCACTTCTGTATCCCAAGACCTGTGTGAAACCTTATATATAAAAGGTACTCAAAACATACATGTTAAGTGAGAGCTATAAATTTTTTTCCTCTTCATGACCTTCCTTCTTTGGCACTGCCATGGAAATTGGCCCAAAAGCCTCCAAGATGGTCTAGTCACTTAATTAACTAAAACGCTAAGTGGTATATAGATTGAGAGGGCTGCAGATGGGGTTCCAGACCATTCTGATGCCTGGGACAGTGAGGCTATGAGATGTCAGCACATTACAGCTCAGAAATATAGCTCATCTGGTCAAATAACAAGTTCAAAATTAAAGAGTTTTTCAACTTTTAGCTAAAGAGGGCACTCAATTTTCTCACTTTGATCTCTTGACTGAATTGCTAAAGTTAGTTTCCAACTTCCCAACACCCCAGGATAGCAAGACACCCCTCCTCCAATACCCTGCAGTGCCCTTGAGCACCACCCCCACCAAGCCTGGCTAAACCATGCATGTCTGGGAATAGAGGAAGCCAGGAGGCTAAGGCATATGGTGAAGTCTGAGAAACCCACCTGTTACTGCAAGGTCTACTAAGTCAGGCAGATCTGCATTAGAGACTCAGCAAAATGCTCATTAAACACAATTTACATGTAACACACACCGCAAGAAAGCTCCCTACATTTTCAGAGGCAGCAATTACCAGACAATTACTTTTCCAGTCAGAGTAGTTAGAAGACTCCATGTTTACAAAAAATAAAATAGAAATATAATTTTGGGTTCAATCTGCTTTTTTAAAAACAAAATAAGGCAAAATATTTGTGTTAGGTAGTTAGCTAGATATAAGCAAGGTGGTTGATGGATGTGGTTAGGCTATTTTGGTTTAGATCAGGCTGACCTGTGCTATTATGAGAATGAAGCTAATCAAAACCTTGCAGGTGGGTTGTTTTGAAAACAGAATTAAATAAGACCTGTGAGGCTTCCAAGAAGCAGATGACACTCCTCAAAGTTTTGTATAAAATCCAAAATTGTGCTTTCCATGGAGCCTGCAGTCACTAGGATGGGACCTGGCTTGCTGTGCCAATCAGCAACTGAACTGACTTTGGTCTTCTAACTACTCTGACTGGAAAAGTAATTGTCCAGTAATTGCCACATTGAAAATGTAGGAAGCTTGCTTGCAGCATGCTTTATGTGTAAATTGTGTTCAAACTTTCTTCTTTTTGCTAAAACTTTTACTTGCTCTTTTCAATTATGTCAGTGACTACCTCAAGCCACTGCCACTCTAATACTTGTTTTGTTTTTATCAAAATAGTCATGATGTAAAATGTTCCTTTGACCAAAGAGCAGTAGCCTCTGCCTGGGAATGTCTTCCTATTCCATCCAGCATCTAAGAGCAACTGAACCGACTTTGGTGAACAAGAGGGTGTTATGAGTTCCAATGGCTATCCCCTGACATGGCCATTTTTTGTGCAACAACTTAGCTTCCATTCCCAAATTCTCCTTAACTTTCAATGCCCTGTCTTTCCTTACCAAAACTTGGACAAAGGACCCAAACTAGCTGACCAGACTATCTTCCTTAATATCTGGATGTTGAGTGCAATGGCAGGGATGGAAAAAGATTGCATCCATTCTAGGCACAGTGCCCAAGAAGAAAAGTACTTGGTGCCTTCTTCTGCCCACCTCTCTTCTGGTTTTCTATCCTTTGGTCTTTATGTCAGCTCCTTGACATCCCTTCACTACATTACCTTTGCGCTTAAGGTGGCTAAACTCGGTTTCTGTTGTTTACAACCAAAGAATCCTGGTACAAACTCATATCCTTATTTGAAGACATTTTAAAGTTTAAAGCTATTCATTATTTCAGGCTTATGATATGGTATTAAGTTGAAGAAGAAAGTTGCAAAACCATAGGCTTATTGTTTTAACCTGCATTCTGTAGGTTAAAACAAAACAACTATTTACAGAAAGTAAAAGACTATAAGAAAATATACTAAATGCTGAAAATGATCATGTTAAGATAGGGTGTGCCTGATTTCTCTTTATTTTCTCTGCATTCCAAATTAATTGTGATATGGCACATTAATAATGGAAATATTAATTTATAATAAAGCATAAAATGATGGATATATTGTCCAGTATTAAGGACAGTGTAGTATTTTGACCTTCTTACGAAAGTTGCAAATGTATTACTTGGCCTCCTGTTCCAAATTTCTAGTTCAATTTCCTGCCAGAATTCTCAATACACAGTAGCAGGGTCAGCTCTTAATCAACTCTTAATCATCATGGTGAGGAGCTGGGATGGCGTGGGCTCGTAGCAATCATCTCTTGGTGAGAACAGCCACCCTGCAACACAGTTTAGAACTAAAGATGAGTCACTCGAAAATACGCTTGCTAGTGGGATTTTACAGAAAGTCCTACCAATAATGTGTGGAAGCCGGGGCATGTGGGAGCCCACTGAAGTGAAAAGCCAGCTCTTACCCACAGAGGTTTTCAAAGGCTGAAGAACATTTCCTTTTTTTGGTTTAATTAATGCTAAATTTAAGAATTTATTTGGAAATTGAAAAAGACAAGAAAGCTCATGTTTATTGTTCTGTGTAAGAATAAACAGGATAAGGAAGGTAAAATCTGAGCTGACTACATGATTTTTGTGTTAAATGTCTGCTTATCTTTAAGCAGGAAGTCTTTAGTACTTTTATTTCTTTTTCTAGGTGTATTAGTTTTTTATCGCTGCTATAACAAATCTCCACAAACTTAGTGGTTGAAAGACAACACAAATTTATTTTCCTAGCTATGTTTGTCCCCTCCCAACTTTATGTTGAAATTTGATCTCCAGTGTTGGAGGTGGGGCCTAATAGGAGGCTTTTGGGTCATGGGGTGGACTCCTCATGAATTAATTAATGTTTTCCATGGGGCAGGGAGAGTTCTTACACTATTAGTACCTGAAAGAACTGGTTATTTAAAAGAAACTTGTGCCTCCTCCCTCTCTGTCTCTCTCTCAACAGGAAATCTTGGTTGCTTCCTCTCTCAACAGGGAATCTTGGTTCATACCCGGCCAGGGCCTGCTAAACAACAACAAAAAGAAATCAACAAGACATCTCTGGATACATCACTTCCTCTTCACCTTCCACCCTAGGTGGAAGCAGCCTGAAATTCTCACCACAAGAGAAGACCTAATCTTGAGCTTTTCAGTCCTTAGAATCATGAGCCAAATAAACCTTTGTTCTTTATAAATTACCCATTCTCAGGGTTTCCTTTATAGCAACACAAAACAAATGAAAATACTCTTACAGTTCTAGAGGTCAGAAATCCACAAACAATCTCACAGAACCCAAGTCGGGGGGCTGGTTTTTACTGCAGCATCTAAGGAGACTCTACCTGCTATGGTTTGAATGTCCCCTCCAAAAGTCCCCATGTTGAAATTTATTTGCTATTGTGACAATATTAAGAGGTAGGACCTTTAAGAGGTGATTAGGTCATGAGGGATCTGCCTTCATGAACTAATTAATGATGTTATCTTGGGACTGAGTTACTTCCCTCAGGAGTGGGCTCCTGATAACAGGATAAGTTCAGCTTTCTCTCTCACTATCTTGTTTGCCCTTCCACCAAGGCAAGATGGAGCAAGAAGACTCGTCAGATGTAACCCTTTGATCTTGAAATTTTTCAGCCTTCAGATCCACGAGCCAAATAAACTTTTGTTATTTACAAATGACCTAGTCTGTGGTATTCTGTTACAGCAGCAGACTGAGAACTATCCTTTCCCCATCCTCTAGAGCAGCGGTTCTTAACCTGTGGGTCGTGACCCCTTTGTAACAATGAAAATACATCCTGCATATCAGATATTTAACATTACGATTCATAACAGTACCAAAATTACAGTTATGAAGTAGCAATGAAAATAATTTTATGGTTGTGGGTCACCACAACATGAGGAACTGTATTAAAGGGTAGCAGGATTAGGAGGCATTAGGAAGGTTGAGAAGCACTGCTCTAGAGGCTGTCCTTCCATGGCGCGGCTCTACCCCATGTCACCCTTTCTCCTCCTGCTTCCATCTTTACATGGCCTTCTCTTGTCTGACGCCGACCCTCTTGCCTCAAGGGTAATTAATCCTTGTGATTACATTAGGCCTATACAGATAATCCGGGATAATCTCGAAATCTGTAACTTAATCGCATCTGCAGAATTCCTTTTGCCCTGTAAGGTAACATTTCCAGGTTCTAGGGATTAGGATATGGACAACTTTGGGGGAAGAATAAGTATCATTCAACCCACCACAAATACTTTAAAATTAACAAATGCTTTTGAAAATATAGAGGACAACATTTCTTAATAAAAGTATGCTAACATCCTTCATGTGTGATAATTAGAATTATATTACGTCACATGTAACACAGTAGAGAAGTACTTAAATTAAAGAGGGCTCATTTTTTAACAGATTCATCAATTTTTTCTGACAGCAGTGAAATTTAAAATAAAATCAACATTTGTTTCATAGATACAAGACCAATAACTTTTTAATGATAAAATTGTATGTTTTGAAATGAAAATATTGATTTTGTCTTTTTAATATGATTAGTAATAAATATATTTTACTTGAGGGAATCAAAATTTCCAACTATTACTTTCATCCTCCACCTGTGTTCTTTAACCTGTGTGATAAATAAAGCATTCTAATTAGCATCCTTTCTGAAGAAGAACTGTAAGGGGTTAAATATATTATTCTAGCTCAGAACACTGAGCATCAGCCCTAACTGATTTGGGACCCAGTTAAGAACTAGGGTGTGAGGAGGAACCACATCTGAACCTCCAAAACAGGCAGCATTCAAGACCTCCCTTAGCATCCACATTGCATTTCTAGGAGCGCCCACTGGGCTTCACATAGAGGCTCATGGCTTTGACTTCAGACAGCTTTTTAATATGCAGAGGAAACTGAGCCCTGATGTTTAGCCTAAGACTCTTCCTCTTGAGAGACCTGGAGAATCACGAGAGGCATGTGAGTTGTGTACATGCTGGAGATCAGAAAACAGGCCTCCAAGAGAGAATGTATATGTGAGGTGTGGCAGTAATAGTTATGGTAAAGATTCTCTAGTTTCAAAGGTCTCTTGATGCTAGAGCAGAGGTCTTGCTTAAGGTCTGAGATTTTACAAAAACAAGTTGGAGATATTCTGTCTAACACTTTCCATGTTCCCCTTTTTTAGTGCTGATGTTTGATAATGAACTTTTGAATACTTTTTCCTGCTTTATGATAATAAATATGGACCTGAGGTTTACTCAAGAGGGCTCCTCCCAGAATTCCTCAGTCCCCGACATGGACTTCGTGTCAAGCCTCTTCATTCCTCCCACCCTCATCTGGTGACCCCAAACTCCTTCATTAATAAATATGATTGATTTCCAAAGGAAATAGAAGTTGATAGAAGTATCAAGTCAGAGAGATGGTCTGCTTATTTAAAAAACATAAATAAAATTCTTTGAAATGATTCTATGCAAGTAGAGGCTACTCAGATATGTACTTTTTATGTCAATATCAGTTGCCATTTATGTACCTGAAATTAGTTTTTAAAAAATTATTTCTTTAAACATATTTAAAATTCACACGGATGACCTTGGGTTTGTCCAAATTAATGACTCTCCCTGTACCTTATATTGTAAATAAATCAGCAATGACCACATAATTGGAAAACTAAACAAAATCAAAAGATTTTTAAAGGCACAAACACCATTTTTGACCATAATTCAAGATAGGAATTATACCTCAAAGCCTTATTTGTTAAAAAAGATCAAACACCATTTTAAATTGAGAAATGCAGTCTATATATTTAGCACCCAGCAAAACTTATAAAAACTTCAGAATTTTTTTTAATTATCCTAATTTTTCTCTCTCCGTCTTACCTAAAAACACAGGGATAACCATTTTACTTTCCATAAATCAGAAACATCGTAACTGACAGATGAAAAACTGAACTTGAAGATGTTCAAGGTTGTTTTTAAGTGAGAAAAGCAGAGACCTGGAGTCACTCTCAGAGATGCCGATGGAAACACATCTCTGTAAGAGATAAATCCATAAAGTATTTAACATTTTCTTATTTAAAGTTGGTATAGCATCTTGTCAGAAGGATTTATAAATGGCAATGGTACCTGATTACACAAACTATTTAAGACAAATAAAATAATTCAGCCAATCATTTTGATTCCTGTAGCCAATCCAACTCTTTATAGATAAGATTTGGTTAATAGTTTTGATTTCTAAATGATTGGTTATTTCAACATTCGTTTAAAAAACAAAACGCTTTGTATAAACAATATTATATCTGGCACTTGGTTTGATTTAATCCTGGAGTAGAGAGGGATTATTATGAATGAAACCAGATGGGCCATGCATTGACAATGGCTGAATCTGGGTGATGCAGGCACAGAGGTTCGTTATATTGTTTTCTCTACTTTTAGTATTTTGTTGTTTTCTGAAATAGAAAAGGAAAAAACAGCAGTGCTAAAGGCAGTTGAAAGAAAACAAGACTACTACTAGCTGGGCAACCTCAGCCCACCTGCCATTTTGAGACGATTTAGGTACAAGGAATTCCTAGGAGAACAACGAGATTGCTATACAATAATAACTGTGATTTTTCGAGGCTTGGACCCCTCATTGGATGAGAAGTGACCATGATTCGATATCTGCCTCTCAGTGAAAATGGGTACATATGTGTGAGCACACCTACAGCTGCATAGTTGAAAACGTATAATTACACCCCACCTTGTTCCCAAAGCCTCGACGATATTTGTGCACATGTGAAATAAAACTTAGTTTTTCCATTTAAAATTTCTCTCCCTAAAATAAAGCACCATGAATATTTATTTCATACTTGCATTAAAAAGGCAAACAGCTTGTCATGAGACCCTTTTGTTCAGTGGGTTCACGTCACTCAAGCTCATAATGAGCAAGGGAGCAACTTTCCCACTCACAGACAGAACATTAGGTTTGCTTTTGAGTGTAATGTGATTAATATCAGAAAAGTTGCCCCATTCAGAATCTTGCTTTTCTTCAGTGACGTCCAGTCAAAACACTCCTTTCAGGACACCTCTGGTTGTTTTTGGCCATGGAAGTGGCAGCCCATACCTTGTACTTTTATACATGTAACCACAGTTGTTCTAAGACCTCTGGCCCAGAAAGGCACTTTCTGCTGGAGACGCGCTTGCATTCTCCTTTGCCATCTCATTACTCACCATCAAGAAAAGTCTCAGACTCAAAAAGTAGGAAAAAGTTCCTTGCTAAACTAGAGCAAAGGGAGCCAAATCATCAAGGATGACTTTGACAATTCAAAGGCTAAGAATTTGGTGAAAAAATGTTCTCTTCAAACACCATTAGTAGGGATATTACCCCATCACACCCACTTATAATTAGTCCGCAGACTGAGTCCTGCTTGGCTGAAATTCTCCTTTTGGTCTGCAGGCTTGACTGCCTGGGAGACACAGCAGGCAGGGCACACTCCAGGAAAGAACTTTCCAGCCTGAGGGATGTAGAGGGTGGGAAACAATGAGAATTTATTTCAAACCAAATTAACCTGGAATGAGTAATTACAGTCACTTTTGTTCCCATTCTATATGACTGAACAGCTATCAGTGCCAGACACTAACCATAGGTTAGGAATTCCAGGATCCCTAGGTCCTGGTTCCCCACCCTTTGCCTCTGAGACCTATAGTAGTATGTCCTATCACAAGGTCAATTCCTATTATAGGTATTTGTGAACATTGAACACATCAACCAATAGGAGCAATAAAAACGTGGTATACGTGGTCACTACTGAACAACTTCCCTCAAGAACCATTTAGAACGGCCTAGAATGTGAGTTTCAAGCACGCAGACCAGAGATAATTCTCCAAATTATTTGGGAGGCATCAAACATCAATCCTGCCCTCAAACTCTCCCCACTAGCTTTCTTCATTGCCCATTTAATGGATTAGGCACCAGCCAGGTGCTTTAGATTACTGACTCTCACGGAGGCTGCGTGTTACAATCACCTGGAGACCTCTTAAAGCTACTGAGGCCCAGGTGAAACTCCAAACCAATATAGTGAGAATCACTAGGTGTAGAGTCCAGATGTCAGAATTTCTTTAAGCTGATTTTTTTAATTGATTCCAGATTTTTCAAATATGCACTCACATTTAAAAGCCAGTACTTTTTAAAATTGATTCCAGATTATTCAAACATGCATCCACATTTAAAAACCATTTAAAACCAGTAAAATCCAGTAAAATCTAAAATCTCATTTAGATTCAGATACATAATCTCATTTAATCTTTATTTCTTTATTTTTTTGAGACAGAGTTTCACTATGTCATCCTCGGTAGAGTGTCATGGCCTCACAGCTCACAGCAACCTCAAATTCCTGGGCTTAAGTGATTCTCTTGCCTCAGCCTTCCAAGTAGCTGAGACTACAGGTGCTCACCACAACTCCCAGCTATTTTTTGATTGTAGTTGTCATTGTTGTTTGGCAGGCCCGGGCTGGGTTCAAACCTGCCAGCTCCGGTATATGTGGCTGGCATCCTAGCCACTGAGCTACAGGCGCTGAGCCTTTATTTAATCTTTAAAACAACCCCATGAGGTGTGTATTTTCCCCTCCCTCATCTGAACAGGAAGAAAGAGGCTCAGAGAAGTTTCTAAATTTACAGGTAATTTCTAATCTATGTTTGTCTGATTCCAAAAGTCAGGTTTGAACAAGGGCTTTCATTACCCTGTTTAAAGAAAACAATTATTAAAATGCTGACCTGATGTATCAAAACTCAGGGACATATCAACAGACCAGTTTACTAGCCTTGGAAGCAAAAAGCAGAACCCCTAATGTATGAAATTCCAGAAAACAATCTTTTGAAAGGGAAGGAGGTTTAGTGTTGGGCACCTTGGGTTATAATGACACTATGATGCCTTAGTCCTATGCCTTGAAATCTGTCCTCCAGTCTGAATATTAGATTGATTGCCTTGTACTGAAATGATGATTATCTGATTAGGGCCTGAAGGGTGGATGCTCTTTCCCTTGAAGAGGAAGAAATTGCCCTTATGTAGAGAAGGAACTCTATTTTTTCTCTTGAGTCAGGGACTGTTAGGGGTCCAAAGCTCTTTGAGGTCGTCAGAGTAGTAGAGGAAAGCTGTCACATGCCTTAGTGAGGCAGGCTGGGGGCCGAGCAGCACTTCCTGTTCATCCTAATCCTTGGTGAGAGCTTTTGAAGTTCCCAGGCCTTGTCCCAATTCAACAGACCAATCTTGAAGAGTAGAATAGAATAATTTCTTTTTATAAAGCTCAATTAGGTGGAAACCACATAGCTAACAGACTGTAGACTGAGGATGAAAGAGCTATATCTTGTCACACTAAGTAACAAATGACAGCATTTTCCTGTGTCCATTTCGCTCTTCTCATCCCCCAGCCCACAGCATTCTAGCCTGGGCTGCTGTGTGGTACCAGTTGTGTGTCCAGGCATGCACCACATTATTAGGCTGGAAGTAGCACTTACCCCCAGGCTAGGGTGGCAGCTGAAGTGACATCTGTGAAAGCTCTCCAATAGGAGTTAAACTGAAGAAAAACCTGGTTCAAATCATGGTAGTTACTGTGGGTTCAGACAACAACCTTTAGCTCTCTGAGCACTGGTTTCCTTGTCTATGAAAAGGTAAATGAGTAAAGAATGTATATAATGCATTCCATTCAATGACTACTGGTGCCCAATACAAAACATATTTAAAACGTTCCCTAGGTGGTGATGTGTAAAGATTCTCTCCTCGCTGTCAGATTTTTGCTACAAAATTCAACAATTTCCTCCCTTCTTTGATCAAGGAGAGCCAGACCCAGGTGGAGAACAATAATAACAACTCCCTGGGCAGTGTCACACCCCAGGGGAACAAGGCCGGGGTCATGTGTTGGACAGTTACCAAAACACAAAGTTGTATTTAAATGAGAGAGGATTCGTTATTTACATTTCATAAAAAGTCTATGTTGCAGAAAATGATTTAAAGTTGGAGTCTTTAATCTGCTAGTCCCTCTACTGTATGTAAAATAAAATTTAGTCTACATAAACTTTTCTGGGAAAATTATCTCCTAAATTATACAAAATCCAGTATTTACCATCATAAAACAGATTTCCGATGTAAAACAGAGTCCCAACATGAATTATAAGCTAGAAACTTGACCAGCTATCATTTTCCAAGTCATTAAATTTTTTTTTTTTTTTTGGAGACAGAGTCTCACTCTGTCACCCCGGGTAGAGTGCCGTGGCATCACCATAGCTCACAGCAACTTCAAACTCTTGGGCTCAAGCAATCCGAGATGAGGGTTTTGCTCTTGCTCAGGCTGGTCTCCAACTCCTGAGTTCAAGCAATCCATCTGCCTCGGCCTCCCAGAGTGTCAGGATTATAGGCGTGAGTCACCATGCCTGTTTTCCAAGTTTTCTCACTAATTTACCCCTTAATGTAGACCCAAACCATAGGTGTTTACATCATACTCAGCAACTCTTTACTGTACTTGCCGTGTTCATGGCATTGAGATGGGTGATGGGGCTGGTTTAGGGGTGAGAGTAAGGAGCTGGGACACATAAAGACAAAAAAAGCATTCTCCCTGCCAGAAGATCCAAGTAGCCCAGTTACACCAAGCCCATCTCCTCTCCACAGCTCAGAGGCCCCACACCTTAGAATTACTGCCTTCCACAAAAGGTGTTGATCTTGCCTGAAGGCCTCTTGTGGCCCCACCTCCTACTGCTCTCCCATGGCTCCCTCTGCTCTGGCCTGGCCTTGTCTAACTTGTTCCCACTTCAGGACCTCTCCCTAGAACACCCTCCACCCCACAGGCTGTGCACGGATCTGCTTCTCTTCATTGGAGGGGCTGAAGCACTGAAGTCAGCTCTTGTGGAAGGCCCATTCCCCACCATCCAGTTCAAATTAGCATCCCCTTTTCTCTTCTCTCTGTTAATGTCTCCTGCCGAATTCCTTCAAACTATGAAGCCACTCAGCATTTATTAGCATTTTATTTGTCTGTTAACTTGGTTTTTATTTGTCTCCCTCACACAAATGTAAAGCCCATTGTGATATTCCAAGTGCTCAGAGAGTGGTCAGTGCCCAGTAAAGACTTTTAAATAAACAAATGAGTAGCAAATCACTAGCAAAGAAAGAGGAAAGATTCAAAATTACAAAAAATACAGAGATTGGCATTCAGAAGAGGAAGAAACAAGAAACCCCCTCTTGTGCTGGGGTTAGATGGTTGCAGTCCCTTTTCTGAGTGGTGAAAGGCTAATGGTCTCATTAAATTTGTGGGAAGGGGTGCTGGCCATATCCCTTGTGGTCTCTGGGCAGAAAGCCACAGGGGTAAACATCTGAGAAGCCACTGGATGTTCAGGACATCTCCAAAAGATGTCCGAAAACAGTACCATGTTTTAAGGGTCGCTGGACCCCACTGTATTACCTTAAACTTGACTCAGGAGCTCATAGTGAGTGGTCCTGAAAAGCCGTCCTTTAGTGCCTATAGCAGTCTTGCTCTCACTTTAAGCAAGAACAATTCACGTTTATTGAGCACCTGCTCCTGTACTAGGTTGGCATTACCATTTAATGCCCACAGCAACCCTACAAAGCAGTTATTACTCAGGAAACCGAGGCATAACATAGTCAAATGACTTACCAAGGTCACGTAAGCTAGGCACTGACAACTGGGGGTCAACCAGGCATCTACCTTCAGAGCCTGTTCTTTGAGATCCCACAGGACACCACCTCCCAAAGTGGTTCATACACATTGGTGGTTGATTTTACTCCTTCCACTCAAGCTCAAATGGAGTTCTTTAGTTTGACAACCTATTTTGGGAAACTCTATGAACCTCTTTGGAGAATGTGGGAGCTCCATTAATTTCTCTCTGGCAGTAAAGTGCTCTTCACACCACTACAATGTTCCCAGCAACCTGACTATTCAGCACTTTTGCCAGGAGAGTAAAAGTCCCTTCCTGGTCTCACCCAGCTTTGGAGCCACATCATCAATCTGCCCATTTGTTAGACATCATCTAGAGGAGAGGCGTCCTCCTACCATGTGACAAGTCCTCTTCTTCCTCATCCTGTTTCTTCCTAGGATGCCTTTGGGTTTCTTGACCATGTCTGGTACACAGTCTGAATTACAATGCCAGCTGGAAGACTGGCACTCACATGCACGAGCTAAAAGCTCATGTGGCAGTGGCAATGCTGCTGTCACTGAGAGACTGCTGATTGCATGCAAAGGTGACAAGGCACAAATCCTCTGTCTTTCTCATCCAAAATGATGCAGAGGCAAAAAAGCATACCTTCCCTGAAAACTCAGAAGTGGCACTAGCTTATCTTATTTGGCGATGACATATACTTGTTGGAACTGTTCTCATGGTGCATGTGTGTTTGTGTTTTTTTGTGTGTGTGTGTG
The DNA here is from genome assembly GCA_963574355.1 of Loris lydekkerianus. Classification (NCBI taxonomy): domain Eukaryota; kingdom Metazoa; phylum Chordata; class Mammalia; order Primates; family Lorisidae; genus Loris; species Loris lydekkerianus. Next base: position 4,911 of record CAUYPK010115802.1, on the reverse strand, counting down.
TGTGTGTGTGTGTGTGTAGGAAGAATGAATCTTTCTGGCTAACTATACAGAATAGGGCAAAACCAACATCTGGGGCCCTTAGAAAAAGAGTTTAGGGAGACAAGAGATCCCCTGTTGTCCCCTTCCAAAGTCTCTTCTCCATAAGACCCAGGTATGCCCAAAGCTGCTTTTCATCTTAAAATCTTTATTCTATAAAATATACCTAAGAGCTACGTGTAGTATTCCACAAAGTGCCACAGAAAACCACATTGCCAGAAACGTGTGATCCTCTACCCTCAGTTGGGCACAATCCAAAATCTATTTTCTTTTCTTCATCAGCTATACAATAATATAAATCTGTTTATGGCCAAGTTCTAGAAAACCACTGAGGGGGCAGAGACAAGATGGCTGACTGAAGCCAGCTTTCCACAGAGGCTCCCATCCAGAATGAGAGTTAAAGGACAAAAATTTAGCAAGTAACCTGGTTGATTAGAGCTGCACCAAGAGAGAAGGTTAAAGAACGCACATCAACCCGGCTGAGGTGAGCTGCAACCCAAATGATACAAACAAAAGGTACAAAATCCATCACCAAGCAAACAGGAGTCCCATCCCCCATGAGAACGGCTCAGAGTGCCCCACAAACAAATGAGCAGAATTCAAAGGTCCTCCCACTACATTCCACAGGATAGACCCTATAAAAACTGAACCTACCTCCCCTACTAGGGTGCCACGGTGTTCTCCTACCAGGCATAAAACTGTATAAAAGTGTATATATTTTCTACCTGCAATTCTGAGCTCCCAGCACTCCCCTCTCCTCTTACTCTGAGGTCTGGAGGCCTGTCCCCCAGGAGTCCAGATTGTAGAGTGACTTCTCAAGGGGTGTGGACATGGCCTGGACTGCAACTGGTCTAGTGCTGATTCTGTGGCATGAAGGTGAGGAGAGGACGGTCAGCTGAGAGGGAACCACGCCAGAGTGGCAGTGCCCCGAGGCACAGAACAGTAGCCATTTTTGGCAACAATAGGGCTCACACCCCCTGTCTCTCTGGGCAACCAGAGGAGGCCAGGAATCTTCTCAGGTGGCAACCACCGTGGAACAGATCTGGGACAGAAACAGAGACCCTGTGAGTAAAGGGTTGGCCTGAGGTGGTACTGGCCTAGGTGGAGCGTGGGGACTAGAAAATGCACACACAGTGCCTGCTGACTCCAAGGGTGGGGCTGACCCAGAGGACAGCTTTACTTAGCTTAAGATGCACCCGGCCCTCATGGGATCATCAGCTTATAGACAAAGGAATGCAGGAGGCTAGAAGTGACAGCTCACTGAGCTGTGAATACAAACCTTTGCAGCAGCAAAGACAGGGCCTGAGGATCAGGTTCTGTGAACTCAAAACAGCTTCTCTTCTGCAGGGGAATTTAGTTGGGACAGAAACAAATTCCACAAAGTTGTTCTGTTTGGTCAGTAACATCAATCAGGGGCGGGGCTAGAACTGAGTGAACACCCCCCTAGCCTCCATCAAGTGCCCGAGGTTGTCATGCTTCACCTTCCCCTGCTAGATAGAGGCAGAGAGCAGTGACCTGGCTGAGCAGATATAGATTTCCTTGTGTTTCAGGCAGGTGCTAACCCCTAGAGTATCTGCTCACTGGAGGCAACTGGCTCACAGCCCTGTGGGGTTATCAGTGACTGGGTGTGACAGAGGTGCAAGGTTGGGAAGGAGGCATCAACCTTCCCAGACTAATCTATTTTCTGGGTGAGTCTTCCTGACTTCACAGAGCACCTGAGCAAGTCATACTTGAGTTGTCAGCAGAACCCTGTGATCTAGTTGCCCAGAGACCTTTTAAACTGTCCCACCTGAGACAGGTGCTGACTGAGACAATTGATTTGGACCTTTTAAACTGAGCCAATTGCTGGAGGACTATTCAAGTGGTATGCTGGGTGTGTTGTTGTAGAAGGTTTGATTTTCCTTTTCCAATTGTTGACTGTGGGGAGTGTGGTGACTTAATTGCTGCTATTTCTCCACAGCTGAGACTATAACCCAGAGTAACTATTTCATTAGGGTTGAACAGAGACCAGCTGAAAACAAGACAGAGCCACTTAGTACCACCACACCAAACACTTTCTCAAGCCATAGCACTGTATGGGTCCTCGAAAAACCTCCCAGGGAAAAGTCAAACAGTGCAAAATAATCATGGGGTGGAATCAGCGGGAAAACTCTGGGAACATGAATAAGCAGAATAGATCAACCACCCCCCCTCCAAGGAAAGATATGGCAGATGTAACTGAACATCCCATTCATAAATAGCTGCCTGAGATGTCAGAAATCAAATTCAGAATTTGGATTGCAAACAAGATTAATAGAATGGAGGAAAATTTGGAATTAGAAACTCGAAGAGCAATTAAAAGTCAGAATTAGACATCTGAGGAGAAATTCAAAAGTTGTATCAAGAACTTAGCGAATTTAAAGACAAAACCACCAAAGATTTTGACACACAGAAGCAAGAATTTCCAGCCCACAAAGATCCGAAAAATACAGTAGAATCCCTCAGTAACAGAGTGGAGGAAGCACAAGAAAGGATAATTAACATTGAAGACAAAGCTTTTGAACATTCCCAAACTCTCAAAGAGGAAGAAAAATGGAGAGCAAAAACATATCATTCTCTCAGAGAGCTCTGGGATAATTCGAAGAAGGCTAATATCTGCATCATTGGAATCCCTGAAAGTGACGAAGTAGCCTCACAAGGCACAGAGGCCCTTCTCCGTGAATTTATGAAAGAGAATTTTCCAGACATGCCAAGAGATTCTGAAATTCAGACAGCAGACAGTTTCAGAACCCCAGTACGACTCAATCCCAGTAAGACATCTCCCAGGCATATCATAATTAACTTCACTAAAGTTAATATGAAGGAGAAAATTCTGAAAGCAGCCAGATGTAAGAAATCCATTTCCTACAAAGGGAAGAATTTAGAATGATTGCAGATCTCTCTGCTGAAAATTTTCAAGCCAGAAGACAGTGGTCATTGACTTTTAATCTCCTAAAGCAAAATAACTTTCAACCCTGGATCCTGTATCCAGCTAAACTGAGTTTTATTATGATGGAGATATTAAATACTTTAATGGCATTCATATATTGAAGAAATTTGCCATAACCAAACCAGCTCTTCAGGATATTCTCAGACCTATCCTTGATAATGACCAGCCCAATCCTCTACCACAAGAGTAAACTCACTCAGAACCTTTTGATCAAACTCCAACATCCACAATGGTGAAAGGATTAAAAATGTCCATTTGACTTTTGATAAACTCAATACCCAAAATTTTACCAGACTTATCAATATTCTCCATTAATGTGAACAGCTTAAAATGTCCTCTAAAGAGGCACAGGTTAGCTGACTGGATACAAAAACTCAGGCGAGATATTTGCTGCATACTAGAGTCACATCTTACCTTAAAAGATAAATATAGACTCAGGATGAAAGGATGGTCGTCCATATTTCAGGCAAATGGTAACCAGAAAACAGCAGCTGTTACAATACTATTTGCAGATATAATAGGCTTTAAACCAAAAAAAGTAAGGAAAGATAAGAATGGTCACTTCATATTTGTTAAGAGTAATACTCAATATGATGAGATTTCAATAATTAATATTTATGCACCCAAAGAGAATGCTCCTCAATTTGTAAGAGAAACTGTAACAGACATGAGCAACTTGATTTCCTCCAGCTCCATAATAGTCAGAGATTTTAACAGTCCTTTGGCAGTGTTGGATAGAGCCTCCAATAAGAACCTGAACAAAGAAATTTTAGATTTAAACCTAATTATCCAACATTTGGATTTAGAAGACATCTACAGAACATATCATCCCAACAAAACTGAATACACATACTTTTCATCAGGCCATAGAACATACTCCAAAATTGATCACATCTTAGTTCACAAGTCTAACCTCAGTAAATTTAAAGGAATAGAAATTATTCCTTGCATCTTCTCACCACCATGGAATAAAAGTTGAACTCAGTAACAACAGGAATCTTCACACTCATACAAAAACATGGAAGTTAAATAACCTAATGCTGAATGATAGCTGGGTCATAGATGAGATTAAGATGGAAATTGCCAAATTTCCAGAACAAAAGGACAATGAAGACACAAATTATCAGACCTCTGGGACACCTCAAAGGCAGTCCTAAGAGGGAAATGTTTAGCACTGCAAGCCTTCCTCAAGAGAACGGAAAGAGAGGAAGTTAACAACTTAATGAGACATCTCATGCAACTGGAAAAGGAAGAACATTTCAACCCCAAACCCACTAGAAGAAAAGACATAACCAAAATTAGAGCAGAATTAAATGAAATTGAAAACAAAAAAGTTATACAACAGATCAATAAATCAAAAAGTTGGTTTTTTGAAAAGGTCAATAAAATAGATAAACCTTTGGCTAATCTAACCAGGAAAAAAAGAATAAAATCTCTAATCTCATCAATCAGAAATGACAAAGATGAAATAACAACAGACGCCTCAGAAATTCAAAAAATTCCTTAATGAATATTACAAGAAACTTTATTCTCTGAAATATGAAAATCTGAAGGAAATTGACCAATACTTGGGAGCATGTCACCTTCCAAGACTGAGCCAGAATCAAGTGGAAATGTTGAACAGGCCAATATCATGTTCTGAAATAGCATCAACCATACAAAATCTCCCTAAAAAGAAAATCCTGGGACCAGATGGCTTCACGTCAGAATTTTACCAAACCTTTAAAGAGGAACTAGTACCTATATTACTCAATCTGTTCCAAAATATAGAAAAAGAAGGAAGACTACCCAACACATTCTATGAAGCAAACATCACCCTGATCCCCAAACCAGGAAAAGACCCAACAAGAAAAGAAAATTATAGACCAATATCACTAATGAATATAGATGCAAAAATATTCAACAAG
>CAUYPK010115801.1:0-11457 GCA_963574355.1 Loris lydekkerianus | reverse complement strand
TGGTCTTTGAATTCGTTGAATTCTTGAGATATCTTTTGGGTTACTGCTTGGAATTCTAATTCGATCTTATTTGCTATCCAGATTCTGAATTCGATTTCTGACATCTCAGCTATTTGTTTGTGCATGGGATCTTGTGCTTTGTCTGCTCAATTGATTCGGGGGGGTGGGTGGGTGGGTTGATCTGTTCTTATTATTCATATTTCCGAAGTTTTCCTGTTGATTTTGCCTGATGATTGTTTTTCATCGTTGTCTCTGGCCATCCTCAGAGTTGGGGAAATATCTCTCAAAGATTATACCCCAGTGGGATCACTCTGTTGTTGCTGGATCTTTGTAGGGAGTGACCCTGTGTAGCTCCTCTGGGAGTTTTGTTTGTGGATACAGCTCTGGAGTGTGACGCACCCAGATCTAGCAATAGGCCGGTGGTGGGGGTGCACATGGTCCTGGGAGTGCCTGGTGCCCAGTGACTTTGACACAGAGAGCCCAAGGCTCCAGCAGTCTCTGGCCAGGAGAAGGTCTCTGCGCAGAGGCAGGGAGGGCTCCGCAGGGCACATGACTACCAGAGTCCCTGGCCAGGTGAGTGTGTAGATGTGGAGGCAGGGAGGGAATTGGAGGGAGGACGTGGGGTTGTGCGGCTTCTGCCGTTTCTGGTCAGGGTGAGCAGAGGCCTGGCAGGTGCGGGTTGCGGCGCAGTTCTCACCAAGGTCCGGGCGGGCGCTTATTGCGGTCGTGGCACAGCTCTTATGAAGGTCTGTGTGGGCACTGATCACATTCGTGGCGCAGCTCTTACCCCCAGGAAAATATTAATCAGATATAGTAAAAAATTTGGATATAAAAATATTCTTTAATGTGTAATATTGAAAACACTTTGAGAAAATTGCATCAAAACAAATGGATTAATTGGAGTATTCATAATCTGTTACATTATGCAGTCATTGAAAACTAGAGCTTTGACAGTATTAATACCTGTAAAATTCTCATTAAAAATTTGAAAAAAATTTCAGAATTCACAATGTTCAGTATATAATACTTATCTTTTATGTATGTAGTTAGATGGATCAAAGGGAATGCATCAAAACGTTTTTATTTCAGATTAATTTGGGGGTACATGTGACTAGGTTACATAATTTGGTTTTGTAAGATGAAATTACTTCACCCAGGAAGTTTGCAGTATACCCTTGTAATGTACCAGTTGGGTGAAGCCTAGCCCTTCCTTTCCACTTGAATTTCATTGAGTTATGTTCTCATATGTGAGCATGTAGGTGTTAATCTCCTAATTTCTGTTCTTATAATACTTTGTTTAGGAGAATGGTTTCCAATTCTATCCAGGTTGTTAGAAAAGATAACAAAATCTCCATCTTTCTATGGCTGAAGAGTATTCCATGGTGTACATACACCACAATTTCATGTGTTGAAAGGCAGTTTGGTTGTCTCTACATCGTCGTGATTGTGAATTGGGCTGCTATAAACTTTTAAGTGCATATGTCTTTGTGGTAAAGTGTCTTTTTTTCTTTTGGGATTACAGGATCATATTGTAGGTCTACTTTTAGTTCTTTGAGGAATCTCCATTCTCCTTTCCATAGGGACTATACTAGTTTACAGTCTCACCAATAGTGCATGAGTATTCCTCAACTTAAAGCCAATCAACTCAGTGGCCCAGAGTAAGATTCTCTTCTGACCTGATTGTCTCATCTAGGAAACAATCATGTGATTATAAGGTATAATTGTGATAAAAATTAAATGAGAAACATGACCTTGTATGCATTAGACATTAAAATTTAGGACATTGCCCTGTGACAACTGAATTTAATATACTGTACAGTATTATTAGCAAGGCCACTTTTTTTTTTGGGGGGGGGGGGGCTTTTTAGAAGAAGCATCAAATTTCCTAAGCTGAGCCTATGAGAAATATAAGTTTGCTGACAACAATATAAGACTAAAATCCTTCCAATGATATTGTGGAAATCACACGACTGGAGTCAACTTCATACAATTTCTTGTCTGTGATGATGTAAAAAAGGCCCATTAATACCAAATGTCAAAGTAAACTGAAGATGGATCATGGTATACAAGGGTTCCATGAATTTTCTTTAAAAAGTGAAACATTATGGCAGGAAACAAGGTGGTAAGAATGCAAAGACATACACATAGTTATTATCAATAAAACTATTAAATGTCAAATTTTAATCATCCTTTATGTATAGAGAAAAATATATTAACTATGTCAGTCAATATGAACAAATTAGTTGTAAAAGAATGCTTTTGATACTATTCTCATCTAGTTATACGACAAAGATGTCTTTGGTATTGAGTGCAAATTTCATTGCCCACTACAGAGAACTTACTGTGACAAAAGTAAATGTTAGGCTGTGATCCATTCATTATTTTTAAAGTAGTTTATAGAATATAAAAGATACCTATAATTTTACTAGCTTTTCATAATTCACTGATAAGAAATTTAAAATGTAATTTTAAATATATCAAAATATTGAACTCAGGCTTGCTTTCTAGAACATTTAAACATTTGTATGATAAATCCTTTAAGTCTTACCTCAAATACCCACTTCTATGAAACTTTCTCTATTTTTCCACATGTCAGCAATATATGAACTCTAAAATTTTATTTATTATCCCAGTGGAACCTAATACATTTGTGTGTTTGTTTATTGCAGGAGTAAAATTTTGGTTATGACAGCAAATACATTTTATTTATCATTTCATTCCCCCAGTGTCCTTCCACATGAGAAAGTTTCTGCACGAATGAATAAATTTTTCTATGTTTAGTCAAGCTAAAAAATAAAGAGAACACAAAGAATTATACAAAATAGAGGTTTTGCAACATTCCATTTGATTTTTCCCTTAAGTTTGAAATATGCAGGATGATGTTCAGGTGTATATCAGCCTTTGCAACTGTTATTTGCTTATGTGAGTGAGGACAGAAAAGACAAAAAAATACAACCAAATTTTAGTTACTTAAATAAGGATAGAGTCAAATTAGCAAATATTTACTAAGCAAATATTTACTTGTTCCATCTTCAAGGAGATTAAAGTTTTGAGAAGTGAAACTTTGAAAAGCTTAATCATGTTAAAATATTTATTTAATGCATATTTTAAGGCCAGGTGCAGTGGCTAATGCCTAAAATCCTGGCACTTTGGGAGGCCAAGGAAGGAGGATCCCGTGAGCCAAGGAGTTTGAGGTTGCCGGGAGCTGTGATGACACCACTGCAATCTAGCCAGACAACAGAACAAGACTGTCTTAAAACAGTAACAGCAACAAAATACAGCTAAAGAACTTGTATATTATTAGAAAACATCTCAGAGGAATGAGAAATTGCTCAAGTTGGTACAATTTTAGAAAACTAGAATTTCAAATGAGTTAATGAGTAAGATGTGGCCAGTCAGAGAGTCAGTAGGGTATGGACAGTGTGGGAGAAGGTAGGAAATACACCAGGTGGGTTTGGAGAACAAGGAAACAAAAGTCTACAAATGTCATTGGAAGGATTCTGAGGAGATAACGACATCCAGACAGATGTGGTGTAAATTTTGTAAAGCCTCAAAAGTCCAACAATTACAGCTTTTTCATTCAATATTTGGCACTAGTGGATTTTTTTTTAAGTGGTAACCTGCTTAAAGTAGTTTTTCAGACAACTCATCTGGAAGGGAGTAGGTGATATTAAGGAAGGTCATTTAGAGGTCTTGTGGTCACCTTGTCATAATGAAGGGAAGGCTGGAGTAAACTGCAACTTCGGCCAAATGCTCCACAGGCTTCTCAGTGTAGAGATGAAGTGCGACTCAGGTACCAGGCAGGAAAAGGGTCACAGGGCTCTCGCAGACAGACTCGTCTGTGCTTTGGCCTCGTAAACACCTTTATAAAACCCGGTATCTTTCAGCAGTGACTTTCAAATATCACAATCTCCACTAGTAAAAATGACATTTTAAAAATGATAAGGGCAGTGGCTCAAAGGAGTAGGGCTCCGGCCCCATTTACGAGAGGTGGTGGGTTTGAACCTGGCCCCAGCCAAAAACTGCAAATAATAATTAATAATAATAATAATAATAAAAAATGATGTATTGGTATCTCACAGTTCCGGAATTGTTACCTGGGATTTATCTCTGTGACATACGTGGCAGCAGAGTTTACTGCAGTTGGTGCTTTCCATTAATTTTATCTTTCAAATTGGTTGTGTTCATGAAGACACATTTTAATGATGAACAGTGAGACACTGTTTAATGATGAACAGTGAGAATATTAAGGTGTTGTTAATCATCATTACACAGTCATATTTCATCATAATTACTATAATTTAGTGTAACGCAATGTCAGATTGCCTGCTAGATGCTGTATACAAATCAGCAACTAAATACAGTTGCATGTATTTTAGGCTTCTAAATAAAGGTATTGTAGCAACCCATGTCAAATTATTTTCAATTTTCTACTAACCTATGAATTCCTATTTGGCCACATCATGGTATGTATGGTATAATGTAAAGAGCATTGACTTTGGAATGGTATGGTCGAATAATAATTATTGTGTGGCCTAATGTACGTTACTTAAGTGCCCCGGTGTTCTTATGAGGCAGGCATAGTGCAAGTCTCTTGGATAGAACCTGGCTTGAGGATGCTTACAGGCAGCAGAGAATAGGGGTGAAGGGAGCAAAATCTCAGAAAGCTGTTGAAATTCCTTCAGTTAATGTGTATCCAGAGTTAAGAATAATAAAGACAAGTTGTAACTATTCATTCTCCCTTTTCAAATGTTCCCTATTTGGCTTCTTTACAGCAAATCTGATTCCATGGGATGATAATTTGGTATAATTCCGAATTGCCTTGGTAAGTGGAGTTTTGCTGAATACAGACTCTTCCTTGGGTCAAGGTTTGAGAGTCTGAACTATTCTATCTGTGCGACTCCTTAATATGCAACTTGGCTTTCATCAACAAGAAGCAATTTTTCAACTACCTAATAGATTTCCTGCATTCTTGAATTTAACATATTAATCGTCTGCTTTTCTTTTAAATGTAACTCAAGGGAATGGAGAATAGGCATCACTAAGATGTATAAAATTATTAGCTGGCATAACTTTTGAGAATGCCTGTACAACTATATAAGGTATTTATAATACTCAAAGGATCTTAATTTTCTAGCAAGCGAGAAACAAATTGCTCATTTTTAAAAAGACTTTGCTGAAATATTTTAAGTTTACAGTCTCTTAAATTTCATCTCAGATATTCTAAATGAGAACCAAATGGGCCACCAGCAAATCAGGATAAAGGAATTTAAATGCTCATGGTAGCATATTATATTATATTAGAAGACGAAAAACTATTTCCTCTCAAGGAGTTTACTGTAATTTAATATTGTGAACTATTCTTTGAAAATTCAAAGACCTGGCACCAGTAAGGCAAAATATTTGAATAGTGCGTCTAGCTACTTAATTTATCTGGCACTAGAACTCAAAGTGTGCTGGGCTCAAAAGGAGTTTGGCATATATTAATATAAAATATACCCCTAGTTTTGTTAATAAACAATGATATAAACATGGCTCTATTTTAAAATGCAATTGGTGGTAGAGAATGGAAGTTTATTTTATCTAAATAAAATAAAAGATGAAATAAAAATATATGTATATATATATAACTTTATCTACTGTATTTACTTAAATCTCTCCCCTTTGGAATCACTATTCTATTTTTAAAGCATGATAACTGAACACAATCAAGAAGAATATGTTAAGGTAAATTACTAGCAACATCTTGAGGGCCGAGCTTCTGGAATCTTTATAGTAGCAAGTAAAAAATGAGTGTAAGTAAGGTGGGCTGCACTTTAGTGCTGAGCATTTAGCTTCTCTCTCTGGAAGAATATCGCTGGGACGCACAACTTTTATGATATGTAACAGTGTATTTTCACACAACCAGTAACTTTCCTCTTCTTCTTCTTCTTCTTTTTTTTTTTCTTTTTAAGAGACAGTCTCACTTTGTTGCCCTCAGTAGAGTGCTGTGGTGTCACAGCTTACAGCAACCTCCAGTTCTTGGGCTTAGGTGATTCTCCTACCTCAGCCTCCTGTGTAGCTGGGACTACAGGTGCCCACCAGAACGCCTGGCTATTTTTTGTTGCAGTTTGACCAGGGCAGGGCTTGAACCCACCACCCTCAGAGTATGGGGCTGGCACCCTACTCATTGAGGCATAAACACCACCCCTAAACCAGTAACTTTTCTTTCTTTCTTTTTTTTTTTTATTTGGACAACAAGGATAGTCAAGAGGAGAATGGGTGCTGGGGGAGAAAGGCTCAGATGTGCACGCATGCGGACTCCTACTTTGAAGGAATCCAAGCACGGCCTGCGCACAACAGAAAACTTTCTGAATTTCTCCTCCATCTATAGCAGAAACTGGCCAGGGCTGTACCCTACTGGTGGCAGACGTGATCTTCTTGCTGGAATGTCACAGGGGGTGGGAAAATGCACAGACTAAGCTAACTGCAGATGCAGGTGTCAGTGGTGTCAGGATGTGTCTCCTCTTTGTCTCTGAAAAGGCCTCTGTGTGCTTCAGCCATTTTAGCTGTCACCCAGCAAGTTCCCTGAAGCACACAAGGTGCTGGGGAAGCACCAGGGCACCGTCAGGCACGGGCAGTGTGCGGCATGCCGGACACAGCTGCAGGGTGCTCAGAACTTTTCAAGGAAAAAAATCTGATAGGTATTTATTTCCTTAACTAAACGATCAAACTTAGCATTTTCAACATGATGGGATAAAATATCTTTCTTTACCTCTAAGTGTGATGATAACATTTAAAAGCTCATAACATCACTTATGTAATGTACAAAACAATTTTATATCAGAAAGCAATCTAAATTTCAAGATAAACTGTAAAACAAACAGCCCACATTCTTCACAAGTGTCAATAGTGTGAAGACACAAGGGGCCTGGTGAACTGATTAGGTCAGAGGAGGCTGAAAAATACAACGGAAGTCAGTGTGTGGAAAACAGCTATAAAAGGACATTATTGGAACAACTGGCAAAATTTGAACATGGACTGTGTCTCACTAGGTTAAAAAAAAGTCAGTGTTAAATTTCCCGAGCGTGATCATTGTGGTTATGCAGATGTGCATGAGAACGCTTTATTTCTTTGGAGATGTGTGCTGAAGTAGTTAGGGATGAGGTATCCAAGTCGGTAAGAGTGTGAGTGACGGAGAGGAAAGTGTGTGTGTCTGCAGAGATGAACAAAATGAGGCTCAGTGTTAAAACCGGTGCGTCTGGGGAACAGCAAGCAGGTGTCAAATGTATTATTTTGGCAACTTTTTGAATGTGTAAAAATTTTCAAAATATTTGGAAAACACATAGACAAATCAAAGAAAATTAGACTGGATAAACAACAAAGCACCATGAGTCCTGTTATCAGTCATACCGTATTTTTTTCATAACAAATGTGTTTTAATGTCATCTTTACTATCTGGGTGAAATTCACAGATAATATAATATAATTGACACATATAATTTAAAATTGATATAATGTCCTAAATGTAACGTAACAGACATGCTCTTCAATGAGTTAATTCTTGGACAAAACCATACAATTTGAACAATATACCCCCACAGATTTCCAGAATTTCCTGTGTGCTGGCAGGGTCCCTTCTGTGAACAACTAGATTCACTGTTTGCTGGTGTGGCAGGGATATTTCCTGAGATGTCACTGAGATTAAAGCATGACTGTATGTTTGCTGAATGGGCACAAAGGCCCCTGAAGTACCAATCTGTACACATTAATCTGCCTGAAGGTTTTGATTTTTTGTCCGTATCGAGAGGGAGAATTAGTGGGTGAATTAGTTGGCTAATTTGAAAAGCTTAATCATGCTAAAATATTTATTTAACACATATTTTAAGCCCAGGTGCAGTGGCTCATGCCTAAAATCATGGCACTTTGGGAGGCCAAAGAAGGAGGATCCCATGAGCCAAGGAGTTTTGAGGTTGCAGGGAGCTGTGATGACACCACTGCAGTCTAGCCAGGCAACAGAACAAGACTGTCTTAAAAACAGTAACAATAACAGCAACAAAATACAGCTAAAGAACTTGTGTATTATTAGAAAACATCTCAGAGGAATGACTTTCACTGAGTAGATATTAAGATGACTTCAGGCTCACTGGCTGCAGCAGGTATGGAAAGCTGATAGTACCATGGCTGCTCTTGTGACATGCTGGAGGTCCCCTGCCGGTCCCACTTGAAAGCTCACTGTGCAGGCTGGAGGGGAAGGGAGCAGTTGCCCTTTTCCCCTTTTCATCACTGTACTTAGGCTCCGTAAATCATTCAGGCTGGAATGTAGTAAGTGCTCAGTAACGTGTCGTTTTTGTTATCCTTCCCGTTTCTGTGGAGAACAAATTGTTGCTCTGATACCTTGAGGCTTGGAAGAGTTTGTGCACATCAGGAGATCCTTCAGGGCAGTGTGCCTGTGGTTCAAGAAGTAGGATGCCAGCCCCATATACTGGGGGTGGTGGGTTCAAGCCCAGCCCCGGCCAAAAACTGCAAAAACAAAACAAAAAATCCCTCTAACAAACAAAACCAAATAGGAGATACTTCCTTGGAATGGTATCAGCATTCCTTGTGGTAGGCACCCCAAACTGTGGCAATGATGGCGCATCTGTGGCTTCCTAGACTGCAGACATCAACCAGGAGACTGGAACAGTGAAGGTGCAAGAGTGGACTGTGAGTATCTGAGAAGTGACGGGTGAGACTGCAGAAGCAGAAGCCCCACATCGGCCTGCTGTGAGAAATTCCAGTAACATCTGTTATTACTGAGAAGGTGAGTCCATCATTCCCACAGCCAGTGAGTCAAAGCCAAGAGCAGGGATGATCAGATTCCGTAAGATGTAGAATCATGTTTTCTCTTGTTAAGGGAGAAAGACTGAGATGGTTAGAATGCTTTTAGCTGCAAGCAAAAGACTACCTAACTGTTACTGGTGAAGTAGACCTTAAATTGTCTAACATAGTAAGTCTGGAATAAGCCACTGCTTGTGTTGGTTTGCTGACTGCATGCTGTGAGGGCCAGCCACCCTGCAATTCTTGTAGCCTTGCCTCTTGGTCACAAAATGTTTTCTACCTCTTCAGGGATCAGGTCTGCATTGAAAGCAGGAAGAAGTGGGTAGAGTTGGTGTCAGTCATATCTGTGCTTTTATTAAGAAAGTTCAAGTTCTCTATAACCACCCCCTATCCTATCAAGACCTTTGTGTGCATTTCATTTATCAAGACAATGTCACGAGGCCGCCACCACTCGCTGTAAGGGAGCCTGGGAAAGTGTCCCTGGTGGAGTTGAGCTAGAATGCACAGATGTTGTGTTCATTGACCAAAAAATTCTGTCCAGATGCTGTCACCTCCATTCAGGTATGACTGTCATTCTGGAAACTTCAGAAGACCAGAAACCAAGCAAAACCCCAAAATTTAGAGGAAAATGGTTAGAAACTGTGAAAAGAAAATCAATATGGAATTACAATTTAAAAGTTCTAGGAGATGGAAGACAAGCACCAATCTATTAAATAGTGACATAAGCTCCCTGAACTGAGGACAGATCATCAGATCAAAAGAGCTCACCAAATATGAAATAAAGTTAATAAAGAACTACAGGATCAATTACCCTGTAGTTGATGTTCTTTAACTTTAAATTTTAAGGAAAAAATGGCTAGTCAGCCCGGCTGAGGAAAGTGTATTATCAACACAGGAAGAAATGTGTAGGCCTCAGACTAAAGGTTAGAAGACTGAAACCAGAGCTATCCATTTTTGAAAGAAAATTATTAATTTGATGATTTCTAAACTCAAATATTTCACAAATAATTTTCAAACATGCAAGACTTTTAAGTGTATCACTCATGTACTTTGATGAAAAAAATTATTCCAAAAATGTTATAAAAATGTTATTAAAGTTGAACAAGAAATGCACAAAAAATAGGCAATGAAAGACATGATGGAAAAGAAGTCACCACGAGTTAAGAGTTTATATGAAAGTAACTGTTTTGGCTTTGAAAGTTACATTACTTTGCTACTCTTCAACTAGAAAATATGCAGTATAGATGAATATTTACCTAATTAATACCTGAGAAATTTAAAAGAAAATTTGAGTACAGAGTGGGAGGATGGGAAAAGGTAGGAAATAAATCAGCTAAATTTTTACTGGAATGGAATAAAAAAGTCGTTAATGTGGTATCCACAGATTCCTTCCTCTCCCCCAGCTCACATATGAAAATATTGTTTTGCTTGCCAGATTTTTCCCCTGCCTTATGTTCCTGCCAAATTGTTTCCTGTATTTTGGTGACATATAATTGGAAGACACAGAAAAGGACATGTCCAGAGATGCTGTGGGGGGTGGGGTGGGGGTAGGTGGGTGGCTGGACTGGGAGAAAAGAGAGAGGAGAAATCGAAAGTAGCCCAGAGTGGAGCGGATAAATTTAAGGTTTTCTTCACCCTTTGGGGCTTGAGTTGGTGAGTAAGCAGCTCTAGAATGTGGGAGATTAGGAGACTGACTAGAGGATGAAAGGAGATACTCAGAACTTCTCTATGTCCTTTGAAACCTGAAAGAAGACACCAGTCCTTTCTTAGGATTTTGTTGAATCTTGAAACACAGTTTGCATTCAGATGAGCTCTGCTTTATAATGCTGTGCAGAGACTAAACCACAGCGGTCACAGCCTGTCTAACCTGTGGACAGAAAGTGCAGTTTCCAGCTGGAATTTAGACCATAGTTCTTGCTTTGCACCTGAGTCAAGAGCACCTTATCACTGTGACTGACAGACTTTACTGTAATAGTGGAAAGGAGAAGAGCTGCTAGGATAACACCAAAAACAGCCTGGTGGACGTGCTGGAGTTGTAGATGGTGTTTCACTGAGGGATGGATGTGCCGGCTGTAAGACTAAACTTACATTAGTGTTATACAACTTCTCTAAATTAGAATGTCTAAGGAATCCTTTAAGAAACGGTGCAATGAAAATTATGTTTTACTGCAATACCCACAGATACCCAGTTTCTCGAGCAGTTAGACCTCTGCGAATCACAAGAGGGAGCCAAGCCAGATCCGAGTAACGTCGACTCCTCATGTCATGCCCCTGATGATGGCAGACAGACTGCATTTAGGATCCCTGGCAGGCCGTTTTCCAGAAATGTAAAGTAATGTGTCAGAGACGGAAGGGAAGCACTTTGTGTCGTGATTAGAGAAAGTTCAAGGAAGAACAGGATTCAGCAGCAGAGAGGTGTTTCCATCCTAAGGTTTCTTAACATGTAAAGAACTCAGCTTTAGATACGAGCTGACTCAGAGAGGATGACCACTGAGCAGTGTTTTTTTCTTTTTTTTCTTTTTTTTTTATTAAATCATAGCTGTGTACATTGATATGATCATGGGGCATCATATACTAGCTTCGTAAACCATTTGACACATTTTCATCCCAATATTCAACATAGCCTTCCTGGCATTTTCCCAGTCACCGTGGCATGAC
>CAUYPK010115799.1:0-36314 GCA_963574355.1 Loris lydekkerianus | reverse complement strand
GGTGACCCTGGCAGTGTCGGGGGCCTGCTGGCTGTGTTGGTGGTGACCCTGGCAGTGTCGGGGGCCTGCTGGCTGTGTTGGTGGTGACACTGGCAGTGTCGAGCCTTGCAGGCTTTGTGTTGGTGACTGTTCTATGCCCATCTGTGCACCTGTTGCCCCAGTCCCAGACTCACCTGTGCCTCCAAGAAATTCATTTTGTGTGCATCATGCATGAATCCCTGTCCCATCCACAGGGACGTTTCCTTGTTGGAAAGGTGCAGAGAAGGTAGATCTTTCACTCCGAGGTTGGGACGATGGCCATACAGGCCGCTGCTCTCTGGAAAGAGTGGCACTAATCGCAGTCCTCCTTGCTGCTGCCTCTGCTAGCCTTGGCTGCTTTTTGAGAGATGGGATCTTGCTAGTTGCCCAGGCTGGTGTCGAGGCCCTGGACTCAGGTGATCCTCCAGCCTCAGCCTCCTGAGAAACTAGGACTCCATGGCTGCACCACACCCCACTCCCTCAGCATCCCTGGAGGCTGTCACTGTGCCAGTCCTGCTCCCTGGCATCCGTGGGCTCTTGGTCGAGGTCCTTGCTGCACAGAGCAGCACTGCCCACCCTGGGTGCATCCCGACTCCCTGGAGAACAGAAACCCCTGATTCGTTGAGGCTTCACCCCTGCAGTCTGGATGGAAACCACAGGTGGGGTGCCAGGTGATTCCTACCCTGTAACAAGCCACACCACTCCTGCCCACTTGCAGGTAGGTGTCTTCCCTGGGCACTGAGGCTGCCATCTCTCCTGGGCAGTAGCTCCTCCTGGTTGTTTTTCTGCATCACTCACATCTACTCTGTCAATACACAGACAGGGGAAATCGCACTGAGCAAGTGAGTGACACGCCTTGCCCAGCAGCTCTGGCTAGTGCCACTGGATGCTGTCTCACTGTGTCAGAAACGCGCTGAGGGGATCTGTGTTCTGGGAGAGCTCCCACGTCATGCAGTGATATTTGGAACTTGGTGCAGGGCCTGTAGCTCATGTGTCATCTCAAGCTGAAACCAGAACACAGAGTGTGGCCTCTGGGTGGGCAGGGATGAAGGGTGTGGCCTTCGGGGGTGTGTGGGGGAGGGGGTGCTATAAGGTTTGTGATGGGATTCTAGCAGCAGAGAGGAGACATTGCTATAGTGGAAGCAGAAACTCAGGCCTTGCTCTTGGCTTTGCCTGCTGATTCTCACTGCCTTTAGTGCAACAGAATCCACCTGCCAAACTGGCACATTCACGTGGCACTTGGTGCCTCATCTGGGTCCTTCCATCGTTAACAGGGCGACACACTTACAGAAGAAACTCCACTTGCTTTAGACAGACACCCCAACGGTAGGCGTTTGAGGTCAGAGCCTGTGCCCGCATCTGAGACACCCTCCGGGTTCTATCCACCCCCTCCCGCCTCCTCCCTCGTGCAGATCCTGAGAAGCAGCGGAGGCTTTGGGGCAGGATGACCCGGGTCTCTGCTGCTGGAGGCTGACAGGCCCCACCCCCCAGGGCCCTGCTGACTGGGAATGTGGTGTGCGCAGATGGATGGAATTAAGGAGTTGCTGGGCGCCGACCTTTCCCTGCGAGGGGATGTTTCCCTGTGGGGCCTTTCCCTGTGAGGGGATGTTTCCCTGTGAGGCCTTTCCCTGCGAGGGGATGTTTTCTGGTGGGGGTGGAATGGCAGTAAATGACAGGAGTGTCTGTGTCACGCAGCTGCTGGCAATGTAGGGACGCTACTTTCTGGGTGCCTCTGATGCCATGTAAGGTCACAGGTGGGGTGGAGAACAGAGGCACAGATGCCTGGGGGTGCTGGTGGCACCTGGATTTGGCACCAGCCTGCAGGGCGCATCCAGAGGTCCTAAGCAAGGCTTGCTGAGCAGGAACCTGGTGATCTGCACCATAGCCACCCAGGGTGTTCCCAGCTCACCCAGGGCAGCAGGTGCCAAGATGCAGATTGGCCTCCTAAAGCAGCTGCTAAACATTGAGGAGCTGGCAGCTGCCACGGCTGGGGTGAGACACTGACCTGGATCTGGGTGGGAGTGACCGCTGCAACCCCAGTGATGTCAAGGTCTGGGTTCTTTCCTCATTCTCGTAATCCCTCAGCAGGTTAGGTTAGACTGGAGCAGACAGATGGCCTCCCTCCACAGAGCAGGTGTCAGTGCGGAGTCCTGCTTGCCAACTGCCATTAGGATAGTGGTAATAAAGTGGCCTGGCCCACACCTTGCACGGTCCAAAGGAAAACACCAGGGGACACCCAATGGGTCTGAGACAGCAGCCACAGAACATGTGTGAGAGTGGTTGTGTGAGTGTGGCCTTGCAACTCACTTGAGTGGTCGTGCAACTTGGTATGCTCATTATGGAGGATTTGGAAAGTAGCCATGGTGCAATCAGGAGGTGGCAGCCCTTGGAGGCTGCTGCAGCTGCATTTGGGCACGGCTGCTTCCCACCCGGCAGGCAGTCTGCGGGAGGCTGGAGCTAAGCTGTCCACATCAGGGCAGTGCAGTTTCAGTTGTTTGCAGAGGTGTGGGTGTGCCAGGACAGGGACAGGGGCCTAGATGGGAACACAAGAGCCTGCCAGCTAGCTATGAAGGAAGAGCCTGGCGACCTCTCCCTGTGCCCATGCCCAGAGCCTTCAGCATTCCAGAGAAGTGTGTTGAGGAGTGGAGTGAGTGCCTGGGTTTACTTTAACCCCCCTGGGCCTTCGCTCAGCCTGTGGAGTGCAAGGCATGTGCTTAGTGCCTCTATTTTTAGAAGTTGCTCTAAGCTGCTCTGTGCTGGGCCAAGGCCACTTGGTGCCACTTGTGGATGTAGAACAGAAGGCGCTCAACTAAGGAAGCGCGACTCGCACAAAGGTCCAAGAGATGCACGCAAGCTGGGCGCGATGGCTCAGGTCTGTAATCCTAGCACTCTGCTAGGCCAAGGCGGGTGGATAGCCTGAACTCAAGAGTTTGAGACCAGCCTGAGCAAGAGTGAGACCCTGCGACTCTAAAAATAGCCAGGGCATTGTGGTGGGTGCCTGGAGTCCCAGCTACTCAACTCAGGAGACTGAGGCAAGAGGACTGCTTGAGCCCAAGAGTTTGAGGTTGCTGAGAGGTATGATGCCAAAGCACTCTACCCAGGGTGACAAGAGTGAAACTCTGAGACTCTCAAACAGATGGATGCAAGACAAGGTTATGAAAGGGAAGAATGTTTTAGTCCTTGGAACTGTGTGACTGAATTGGCTTCGGTTAAATTGCTCTCAAGTACTTTTATGTTAAACATACTTCACCGTGTGCTCACTCTCTGAACATCAGTAACATCGCCATCAAATATGTGACAACTGTATTTTTATTTATTTATTTATTTATTTTTGAGACAGAGCTTCAAGCTGTCTCCCTGGGTGGAGTGCTGTGGCATCACAGCTCACAGCAACCTCCAACACCTCGGCTCAAGCAATTCTCCTGCCTCTGCCTCCTAAGTAGCTGGGACTACAGGTGCCCACCACAACACCTGGCTGTTTTTTGGTTGCAGCTGTCACTATTGTTTGGCAGGCCCAGGCTGGATTCGAACCCGCCAGCTCAGGTGTATGTAGCTGATGCCTTAGCCAAATGAGCTACAGGTGCAGAGCCTGATCATTGTATTTTAACCAAGCTCATCCCTCCTGCCAGGGAGAACTGCCAGACTGGATATGGCACAGGATGACATGTCTTGTTGGTTGCACAGTGTGTGCCAACAAACACTTATGACATAGATTACTACTTACTAAGTTTTTAATAGCATGAAGCAAGCAATAAAATTTATTGTAACACATGTTAACAAGCTAAAAAATTAAGCAGGAAACCCAAATACTTTGGTAAAACAAATAAATGTTCATTCAAAATAAAGTGTCAGAAGAAAAGAACCCAAACTGTAGAGTAATTTGGATTTTTTTTTTTTTTTTTTTTTTTAAAAGAGTTTTTTGTTGCAGTTTGGCCAGGGCTGGGTTCAAACCTGCCATCCTCAATATATGGGGCCGACGCCCTACCCACTGCGTCACAGGCCCTGCCCAACTGAGGAGTAATTTGAAGATGTTTATTCTGAGCCTGGCACGAGTGACCATGGCCCAGAGCCACGCCCATGAGGCCTTAAGCAAGTGAACTCCCCATGGCTGGGTCAGTTTGGAGACAGAATTTGCACCTAAAGTCACATCAGTATACATATAAAGGTTTGGCCTAAAAAGCTGGGACATCTTCAAGCAGAGGCATTACCGGACATAGGTGGCTTAAAGACGCTTTGATTGGTTAAAGAAATGAAGCTTTGGCTTGGCGCCTGTAGCTCAAGTGGCTAAGGCGCCAGCCACATACACCAGAGCTGGTGGGTTTGAATCCAGCCTGGGCCTGCCAAACAATTGACAACTACAACCAAAAAATAGCCAGGGACTTAGGCGCCTATAGTCCCAGCTTCTCTGGAGGCTGAGGCAAGAGAATCACCTAAGCCCAGGAGTTGGAGGTTGTTGTGAGCTGTGACGCCACAGTACTCTACCCAGGGTGACAAAGTGAGACTCTGTCTCAAAAAAAAAAAAGAAAAACAAAGCTTTGTCTAAGGGCTTTGGAATGTTTCGAGGTGAGGAAGCCTATTAATCCCAAGACACTAGACATACACCAAGATTTGTTTTGCTTTTATTATGGGTAAATACGTGTAACAGAATTTCCCCCTGAACCATGTCCCAGGACTCAGCTCAGTGGCATGGAGGAACATTCACACCCTTGTGCCGTCATCACCGCCCTCCATCTAAGAGGCTCCTCCCACCCTGCGCAGCAGAGACTGTCCCCTCTAAACACGGACTTTCCTTCCCTCCTTCCCACCCTCCCAACCCCAGCACCACATTCTCCTTTTGTCGCTCTGGACTCAACTAGTCAGGGACCCCACATAGTGGGTCATACATGCTGGTCCTTGTCTGGCCACTTCACACAGAGGAAGGGTTGCCCAGGCTGCAGCCCGTGTTGGACCCTATACTTCATAAGGCTGAGTGATGCCCCTGGGTGTGGATGCTGTTTGCTTATCTGATCATCTATTCCACCTGAACTTCTTGTTTCCAACTTTTACCTGTCATGACTAATGCTGCTGTGAACGTAAGTGCCTGTAAGTCCTAGCACTTTGGGAGGGTGAGGCAGGAGGATCACATGAGCCCAAGAGTTCAAGGCTGTGGTGAGCTATGACACCACTGCACTCAAGCCTGGACAATAGAGCAAGACCTTGTCTTAAAAATACCAACCAAGAAAGATGGCTAACACCTGTAATCCCAGCACTCTGGGAGGCCTAGACAGGTAGATGGCCTGAGCCTAGGAGTTGGAGACCAGCCTGAGCAAAGCGAGATCCCATCCCTCTACTAATAACAGGAAAACTAGCCAGGTGTTGTGGTGAGCACCTGTAATCTCAGCTTCTCAGGAGGCTGAGGCAGGAGGATCGCTTGATCCCAGGAGTTTGAGGTTGCTGTGAGCTAGGATGAGACCACAGCACTCTACCCAGGGCAACAGAGTGAGACTGTCTCAAAAAACCAATATGGTTGTGCCATCATGTCTGAGTCCCTGTTTTCCACGTGTAGATTTTAGCTGACACCCATTGGGGTGGGGCTGATCTGGGGAGCAACGGGACTCACCCTCTGGAGCCCTCCACAGACCTTGAGGTGGGATGTGATCTCCAGGACCCCATGTACGCAGGGCTCCGGCCTCTGCCTTCCTCTCTGGGAAGGGTCCTCCAGAACTACCCTGTTTTACTCCTCTGGCTCCAAGGGGACTGAGAGGAGGAGGCTATTTGGGCTGGTGGCTTGTGGAGTATGACACGGGTCTCCTGATCTCCTTCCCCTCCACCTGGCAGATTACTACAGCCCGGCAATGCTGGGCCTCAAGACCGACCAGGAGGTCCTCGGGGAGCTGGTGACAACAAAGCTGCCAGCTGTGGGGGCCCTGCTGAATCAGCACAGTGTGCCATGGACCCTGCTGGTATCTCGCTGGTTCATCTGCCTGTTTGTGGACGTTCTTCCAGTAGAGGTGAGTGCCTCAAGCAGGCCCTGGAGTGGTGCAGGCTGCCCTGGGCATGACAAGGGGTTTCTCTCTCTCTGCAGACAGTGCTTCGGGTCTGGGACTGTTTGTTCAACGAAGGCTCCAAGATTATCTTCCGAGTGGCTCTGACCTTGATTAAGCAACACCAGGCGTTCATTTTGGAAGCCACGAGCACTGCAGACGTCTGTGAGAAGTTCAAGCAGATCACCAAAGGGCACCTCGTGATGGACTGCCACACTCTCATGCAGGTGAGTGCAGTGCTTGGCCAATCGTCTGCTGCTTGCAGGGTACTGCAGGGCTGTCTGCCTGCTGTGGCCAGCGTGTCTCTCCCCTAACCAGGCCCGTGGCCGGGGCCTGCAGGTCCTTCCTAGGTGCCTGTCTACCTCGGCCTTTTCTTCTCAGCCTCACCACACTGGATCTGCTCTCGGCCCAAAAGGGGGTTGATCCCTGAGGCCAGGGCATCCCTGCCAGGCCCCGGGCCCAGTGCAGGGTGTATAGACTAACTTGGAATGACCCAGGCCCTGCTGAGAAGAGGCAGAGGCTGTGAGCACAGCCCAGAGTTGGGAGTTGCCCCAGAAGACCAGATGGACTGCTAGAGCCCAGGAGCCCAAAAGTCTATCTCACTTTTTCTTTTCTGAGACAGGGTCTCACTGTATGACCCAGATGGAGTGCAGAGGCATCATTATAGCTCACAGCAGCTTCAGGCTCCTAGACTCAAATGATTCTCCTACCTCAGCCTCCTGGGTAGCTGGGATGACAGGCACCTGCCACCGCACTTGGCTATTTTTTTTTTTTTTGTAGAGACGGGGTCTCACTGTGTTGCCCAGGCCAGTCTCAAACTCTTGGCCTCAAACACTCCTCCTGCCTTGGCCTCACATCCTGACATAACAGGTGTGCCCCACCGTCTTCACTTTTAAACACTTTAAGAAAGTGCCCAAGTGTACCTGCTGGCCCTCCAGCCCATGGCATGTAGGTTAGAAGCCCAGTGGGAGGGAATGCCTTTCCATCAGGGGGCTGTGGAATGTTGTCAGGTAATGCAGGGTGGTGTTTTAGGGGCTGGGACTGTCTTCATTCAGAAAGAATCCAGGACACCCAGCCAGAAATTACATGAGTGTGGCCTTGTCACAGCTCTGAATGTGGGGTAGCTCTTGGGTGCAGCTGGATATAGGGTAAGTGAACCTTTATCCACCTGCTACAGGGGCTGTGGTCACAGAACACAGCTCAGTGCCACCCCCAACCCCACACAGCTGGCGTGGTGGGCCTGAGCCATACTACAGCTATGCCCAGTCACACTCACCACCCAGTGCCTCATCAAAGAGAGGGTCATGGTGACAGATCAGACAGCAGTTCACTCCAGATTCGCTGGACAGTCACCACAGGCGCAGCACCCCCTGCAGAGGGTGGGCTCCCCAAGCCCTCCCCAGACCGTGCAGAGAAGGCACTTGGAGGTCGCCGCAGCCCATCAGGGAGGATTCACCCAGTAGAGACGATTCCTCCACAGCCTCTGAACTGCACCCCCCACAGTTGTGGGTGACCTGTACACATAGGAGGGTCTCTTTGAAGGCTCTCCGGGGGCTGGCTGCAAACTCTCGTGCTGCACACAACTTGGCAGCCAACAGCTTCCTGAGTGAATAAAGGTGACGCCACCCTGGGTGGTGTTTGGCAGGGACCCTATTTTCCGCCTTGCTTGGTGATCCCTTAGCCCAGCCCTGCAGTTGGTCAAGAGTTTGGGGTCTGCTAACGGTGGGCTTTTACTTCCTCAGAATTGGTGCTTTGTTCAAAGTTAAGTACAGATCAGAGACAGAAAAGGCACATAGGCCTTTGGGTTACCTGAGAACCTGGGATTCACAGATGGTGAAGGACTCATTAACATGAAGCGCTATGGAAGAGAACCAAGGAAAACAGCTTGTGTTTACCCTGAAGGAGAGAGCTGTTCCCCAGGGTGGCTAGACAGCACCTCCCCTGAGATCAGCAGTCCATGCATCTCACCTGCTGAATGGCTACTGGCTAGAGGGGGTCATCCTCTCCTGGCAGCCCCACAGGACTATGTCCTTAACTGGGACACCTGGCCTCCCCCAAACCACTGTCTTCACCTGTAGCATACCTTGTCTTTCTCACCCCATGGTGGGGATCACAGGGGCGTGTGCTGTCCACATAGAGATATTTCTGACTGGCACCCCGCTTCTCTATAACCCTGACTTCCTCCCGGATGTCCTGGGCCCCAGTGCAGGCAGAGCCAAGGGACTCCCAGGCCTGGACTGCTCCTCACTGCCTGCAGTGGGCTGGCCTTGGGGAACCATCTGGGGGCAGCCAGTACCTGCCCACACAGCTGATCCTCCCTTACCATAGTTGAGACCTGTGGTCTTTCCTCTGTCTGTCCATCTGCTGGTCTGAAAAGCTAAGGCAAAAATGTGTTGTCATTTTAAACTAATTGTATTTCCATTCTAGAAAATATTTTCAGAACCTGGAAGCTTACCCCTGATGACTGTGAACAAGCTGCGTGAGAGCTGCAGGGCCAGGCTGCTGGCGCAAGGCTGAGCTGGCCCCAGGCACTGGTGACGGAGCTGCACCAGTTTTTACCACCTTCCTTTGGGGCTGTAAATACTTGATGTCACTGCACTTTAGTTGTGAATTTTATAAAAGAGTAATTTAAAATGATGTCATTCTGCAACCTTTGGGTTATTAGCTATGAAGTCATTTCTAAAGAAAAACTACTTTTACCAGATATAAAATAGGAGGGACGTACATTTGTATACAATAAAATATGTCAGTAACTGTGAGTTTGTCATTTTCAGCTTCTCAGACAAATAATTAAAATCATAGTGGACTGTCACTGGTATAGCATGATGTACACACTGCCCTTTTTCTCTCTGTGGCACTGGCTTTTACGTGAGGCTTGTACGTGTAACCAGAGATTTCTCTTTAGACGAAATTGGACAGACAAGCATGGATGGATGGTGGAGGGGATGACAAAGTCTGACCAGGAACCTCGGTGTGGCCAACTCATCTTGGGCTTCAGCTGGGAAGCGACCCCCTCAGGGCTCAAAGCCCTGAAAGGCAGTGCTGCCTCCAAGTGAACAAACCTGCCACAAGGCAGAGCTGAATTCCTGAGAGGCCAGGCTGAGGCTGCAGGGATGAGCTGGGCACGCACCCCAAGGTCACCTGCCCTCCTTAGCAGTATGACCTGTACATTCCCTTTAATTTCTTTGAATCACTTTTTCTTTTAGCACAGTTTGCTGCAGTTTCAGACTCTTCTCTATACTCAGGCTAGTCCTGTTTGTGCCACTGTTTCATGTCGCCACCCCACAGGAGACAGGGCCTTAAAGGGGGACAGGCCTCCAAGAGCCACAGCCAAGGGGAGGCAGTCTACAAAGGACACAGGGTAGATGTGCCTAGCAGTGGCCTGGGGGCCCTCCTCACCTTTAGCACAAGGCATACAGGTCTTGGCACCAAGGCACTCACAACCCCTGGGTATGCACCACCAGTAAAGCTGGGTCAGGACTAGATAATGCACCAGCACCCCAGGTCACGACTCCTTGTTCCTAGAAGGGGGCAGTGACGGGGTGGGCTACATAAGGCCAGCCTTTCACCACAACTTCCCACACTTGGGCAGCCTAGGTCCCACAGTGTGGCCACCTCTGTCCTCTCGAACACCCCTGGCTGGTGCCCACTACCTGACGTGGCCTCGGAAGCCTCTACCATAGGTGTGTGGCCCCAGACCTTTCCCCGTCAGGCTTGGCCTGGGCCTCCAAAGCTGTAGCCATCCAGGGTCTAATACAGGCCACTTTTCAAGTGTTCTTCCTGAAACCTCTGCAAAGGCCTTAGCACTGGCACTGACAGGCCCTGACCCAAGTCAGGCACAGAGGAACCACAACCATTCTGGCTCACCTGTACGGTCCCGACTAGAGAGACCGACAATCTGGGAAGTAACACCCTATATCACTGCAGGACCTTTAGAATGTTACCAATACCAACCCTGCTCCTGACCCCACAGTCTGCAAAACTGCACAGTTGGCTGGAACCTCAGAGCCACCAACTGCAGGCTCTCGTGTGGTCAGCAGGTTCTGGGACACGGCCCTGGGAAGCCACAATCTCAGATCCTGAGATTCTCTCACCACAGTCTATGGATCCTGACAATGTGCAGGGTTTTGCTTAAAAACAGCAAGGTTACGCCTCAGACCTAAGTTCCCACTTTGGAAACTCCTAGCACACCTCACAGGGTGGGGCCCATCTTCCTGGAGAGAAGGACGACGGTCCTGGGCTGACAGCGTGGCCCAGTGGAGCAAAGGCACCTCCCTAAAGGCTGCTTGGGCCACCAGGGCCTCGGCCTGAACACTGTGGTTTTTACTTTAAATACAGGTTCTCGGGCCTTTCACACATCTTCTCAGCATGTGGAGGAAGTTGTGAGAACACCCTAAAGGGGAGGCTGGGACCCCCAGGAGTCCCAGAAGTCTGTGTACTGGCTTTCTACACACCTGCCTTCCCTTTTTACGTGTTTCTCAAGACACAACTGGGTGTTTGCAGAAGAGACCATACTATGGCTATACTGTCAAAACATCTCGGCCAAGTGTGGTGGTTCACGCCTGTAATCCTAGCACTCTAGGAGGCCGAGGCAGGCGGACTGCTTGAGCTCACGAGTTCAAGACCAGCCTGAGCAACAGGCTGGTCTCCATCTCTACTAAAATTAGAAAAACTGAGGCAAGAAGATCGCTTGAGCCCGAGTTGGAGCTTGCTGTAAGCTTCAATACCACGGCACTCTAGCCAGGTGACTCTATCTCAAACAAACAAATCACATCTCTTCAAACCACCACCCAGAAGACTCGCTACATCAACTCTCCCAAAACCAGCCTGAGCAGGGGGAACCCCCCACCCTACCTTCCCTAAAATCATTCCTTCATCTCTCATCTCAGCTGAAAAAAGGACAAGGGTCTAGACAAAAAGACAGGTTTTTATTAGCATTGTTACAGGCAACGCGTCACATGGAGTCGGTCCTCAGTGTACAACCCACCCAAGCCACAGCAGATAAATCAGGAGTGAATTATCTATCATTGTACACAGCGCAGAAAGGGATCACCCTGAATGCCAAACAGAAGACTGAAAACCACTTTACAAAAAAAGTAAATAAAAACAACACCTATTTTTATATTTAAAAAAGTGCCAGCTCTTGAGTGGCAAGATGGAGACACCAGATGACACACCGAGTGCCTTCCCAACACCACCTGCTGCCACCCAGGGCCAGCCCCTCCTGGCCTTAAAGCTTAATTTAAGCATTCCAGGTGTTCATGTTTTGAAGTACTTCTGTTTCAAGATTTTTCGTCCCTACTATTTTTAATTTCTTAAGCGCATCAGCCTAACAATTAGCCAACCTTCACAGGTCCTAAGCGTGAGGACCAGAATGTCCCTTGTGAGGCTTAAATCTGAGTAAAGAGTGAAGAACCAAACACCAGAATCGTAAAGTGTCAAATGATAGTGCAGCCAGAGCCGGCTGAGAAAAGCACTCTTCTCTCCCTCAAGTTCTACTTTGGTAAATATTAACATTTAACCAGTTAGCAAAATATTTAACCCAGTTAGCAAAATTAACACCATCATTTCAATAGTTACTCTTTTGTGCATAGTAAATGTTGCAAGATGAACTTCACATTTGATAAAGCAGATTTGAACAACAGTGTGCCTCCCGCCAACACGCCCTCAGCCCAGGGGGAATACAGACCCTGTGGCTGCCGCGTCTGCGCAAGCAGCAGCCTAAATCGTCTGATAGCCGGCGTGGCTCCTCTTCCGGCCAACGAGGTAGGCGATGAGCACTGTGAGGACCAGCCCGGCCAGGGCGCCCCCCACGGCCACTGGGATCAGCATGCTGTCCTCGTCCAGCAGACACTCCTCCACTGCGAAGGCAAGCAGGCACCAGCCCCATCACCCCTGCCATGCCACTACCCTCCTCCCTCAGCCAGTAAGGGGAAGGAGAGGCCAAGGCAGGAGGTGCCAGATCCAGGTAACCATCCCTCGGGGCACATGACAGAGGCAGGGATCACAAGGGTGACTTCTCCCACATCAGAACCCACAGCCAGCACTCAACGTGGACGCAGCCAGTCAAGTGTGCTGTGTCTAGAGCCTCTGGGCCCTTCTAGAATGTGGAACACAGCAGGTAACATTTTTACATTTGACTCTCATGGGAACAGAGCAGACAGACACCATTTCCTAAAATCACTACCTTATTCTTACATGGTGTCAGGTGTCTATATCTGTAAAGGGCAATTTTCTCCAAATCTCTTCAACTGGGAAGAGCAAAGGAAAGAGGATCCTCCCCCTAAAACTCCACACACCCAACATGAAGTTGTTCAGTGTCCACAGGAAGAGTCTAATTTCTTTTTTTCTTTTTTCTTCTTTTGAGACAGAGCCTCAAGCTGTCACCCTAGGTAGAGTAGCACAGCATCACAGCTCACAGCAACCTCCAACTCCTGGGCTCAAGTGATTCTCCTGCCTCTGCCTCCTAAGTAGCTGGGACAATAGGCGCCCACCACAACGCCCTGCTATTTTTTGGTTGCAGCCGTCATTGTTGTTTGGCAGGCCCAGGCTGGATTTGAACCCGCCAGCTCAGGTGTATGTGGCTGGTGCCTTAGCCGCTTGAGTCACAGGCACCAAGCCCACAGGAAGAGTCTAAAGTGCTCTGTCATCACCATCTCCCTAAATGCTGCCCTTTGTGCTACTCACCAGATCCAAACTTGCCATCTTCCACCTTGAAGGCCTGGACCCAGACTTTGAAGATATTGACAGAAAATGCCTTCGTGACCTGAACATGCTCCTGGGCATTGCACTTGTAGGAATTGCCCAGGGTGGCCTGTAGCGCCATGAGCGAGCCATTGGAAGCTCTGAAGTGGGGGTCTGCAAGGCACATGAACATCTGATTACTAGGGGCACTTGGAGTGGGGAGGGGAGGTCGCAAGAAATGTGAGCCTCACCTCGAGCGTCAGCAAGAGTCATGTTCAACTGGATTTCTTGCAGGAAAAACCGGCTAGAACTTGCATTCTTAAAAAGAAAGAAAAAATCCTTAACCACTTACTACATTCACACATTTATCACTAAACTTGAAAAGCCATTTGGTAGTAAGTCTGAATTCTGTATTTCTGTGTTACAACAGCACTGCAGAATAGTCTATAAAAAGACCTGGATTCTCTGCCAAAGATGGGGATTCCCAGAGCACATGCTCAACAAGAAAACCTTTTCTGAATGGTATAGGGAAGCAGGATAAGGTACAGTTTATTACAAGAGACTCAACTGTCATTTACCGGCACAGCATATTTAAAGAATCTGTAAGTGGCATTTATATCTTCATCTATTATTTTGCTAACTTTGCCTGAGGTTCTTCCCAGGCAAACGCAGCAGGGCCTGGGCCCTGTACCCCTCTCCCATCTGCAGCCAAACCCCAATGCAGAAGTGAATGGTATTTGTGAATGCCAAAGGGGAAGAGGGCTGAGGAACCAAGCACCCCACTACAGAGGGAAAGAAGACAAAAGTGAAGCCCCCTCGGGCAGCCCTGGCCCCCTGTGCTACAGGTACAAAGATCATGGCAGAAAGCAAAGGCAGAGGAGTCCCCAGAGGGACAATGGCCTCAGAGCCTCTCACCATCCCAAACTGGAAGACCAGGAGGGCAATGTCCTCAGTCCACAGGTCCAGGGTCACTTGGCTGGAGCTGCAAGTCCCATTGGCCCAGGTCTTGTTCGGGTTGACGTTGAACACTCGAGTCACAGTCTGCATAAGGAAGGCAAGCAGGTTGCCACTTCAGGCTGTGGGTCCTCTACACTCTTGAAAAATCAAAACAATTCTAAAACAGTAGATTCAGGCCCACATTCATTTTAACCAAACCCATAGTAAAACAACAGAAGTCTGCACTAGTGAAGACTTCCTAATTCCAAAACGAATTTTTCCCACTACTGATTGCCGCTTTCAGAATGCTGTGTCCCTGCGTGGAGGTGGGTGCAGTGCCCAACACCTGCCCTGCCCTGAACAGCCACATGCTAGAGACTGCCTCAAGCCATGCCCTGCTGCAGCCCGAGACCCACACCACTTGGGAGAAACCACATGGCTTCAAGATAGACAGTGTCTGCCTGGGAGATGCTAAGGGAACTTAGGTTCTACCAGGTCAGCAAACTTTTTCTGCAAAGTGCAAACACATGTCTGGGGCTCTGTGGGCCAGCTGGCGCCTCTGCCGCCATGCAGTGTCTGTGTCACAGGAAGCAGGTGTGATGATGCCAGCAGTGGAACGTCTATGTTCCAGAGAACTCACTAAAAAGCTACCGGCTCCTGTGCTATGACTTGCACTCTGCCAAGCAGGGCCCCGACACAGACCTGAGCTAGCGGTAAGAAGCGCAGCCCCTACCTTGTTGTCCTTCCGCTCATAGGTGAGATTCAGCTGCAGCCCCATGCTGGCCAGCAGGCACGTCCCGTTGCTGCCACTCACGTTGTACTTTTCCACTGAGGGGCTCTCGGGTTCTGGCGAGGGCGAGGGGCTGGGTGGCACAGGTGGTGCTGTGGTCGGGAAAGGCCCATCCTGCTTACAGCGTGTCTCTGCAGGGACAGGAAGTTGTGCTGTCACAGGGAAGAAGTTCAGAGTCCAGGTGCTTCACAGCCCTCAGCAGTTAGAGAGAACCAAATGCAGAACCAAATCCACATCTCTGGAATCACTGCAGGCCCTGCTGACTCCCTCCCTCTCCCTCAGGCAACAGTGCCACTGCCCTCCCAGAAGCATAGGGCAGAAGATGGTCCTGCAGACCACGGACGGCCTGCGGCAGCAGAGAAGCTCAACCTGCCACATGCCAACACATAGCTCAACAGTGTCCACCGCACCCTCTTCTTACCACTGTGGGGCTGAAAAGCCCAGATGTCTGCTCACCCACACACCACTTGATATGGGGATGATTTTTTGAATCATCATCAGGTGCCAAGAAGCTCTGTGCTGGAAACATCTCAGCCAGGACAGCAGCACTCGGGTCCCAGCGGGTAAACAGGCAGCCAGCTGCCTTGGGATTTCATTTGGGGAGGTCGTGAGGACACAGGCAGGTATCCTCCATGGAGGAAAAGGTACAGCAGCCGACTGGATGGCAGCCCCAGGGAGCAGAGCACCATCCACAAGTGAGGGCAGCAGGGTGCCCACCAAGGGCAGGGGGGGCATGATGAGCACTGTGAACCCACCAAGATGGTTACAACTAAACTTTACATTCAAAATCAAGGCAGACTGAAGCAAAAGTAGAACCACCGAGCATTCAGGATGGACACTGGGGCCCCTGGGACACTGTCAATCACCACCTGCTAACAACTTCAAAACAGGTTCTTTCCTTTACCACCTTCTTTCTGTGGATAATCAAGTTCAGAATAACAATTACACAATTTCCACACAATTCGATCCTTTCCACATCTCTGCGGGGTTGAGTCACGGAAAACTGGTGAGCCCACAAATGTTCACCTCTCAAAGCCACAAGGAAGCTCCATTTTAACTCAGTAACTCTTTTCCAGTTGCTAATTCCCACCTTCACACCCCACCTACTGGGGAGGAGAGAGAGGAAACTTCATTCACATGATATTTCACAGCCTCACAGAAGTTCAGCTCACTTAGGACACTGTCCCCAGTGAAGACTCTCTTTCTGGAGAGAGCGGGTAAACAGCACAAAGAGGACCCCACAGTAACTGTGCTCTGGAGATGTCTGGCCCCAGGATGTGCTGACACGTCCCATGCTCACTACCCTTAGGCCAAGCAGCAGGCTGATATCACAGTTGTCCTTTTAAAAACAGAACACGCGATCACATGCAAAAGTTAAATGCACAAACGAACCAAAACAGTCCAGTCTTCTAATTCCAGTTTAGACAGCCACACTAGACTAATTCGACAATTATTCATAACCTTTGATCCACACAACACATTCATTTTCCTACTTTATTTCTGTAAAATAGATTAAAAGAGGCCACTTTTGACCCTGAGCACTGTGACTCACCCCTGTAATTACCCAGCACTCTTCAGGTCCTTGAGCTCAGGAGTTCGAGACTAGATGAGCAAGAGCGAGACTCTATCTCTACTAAAAATAGAAAAATTAGCTGGGTGTGGTGGTGGGCACCTGTAGTCCCAGCTACTTGGGAAGCAGGGGGATTGCTCAACCCCAGGAGTCTGAGGTTGTAGTGAGCCGTGATGATACTGCACTCTAGCCAAGGTGGTAGAGTGAGGCCCTGTCTCAAAAAAAAAAAGATACCACATTGTAAATAGGAATAACATACTGTTGGGTCTAACTGCTAGTCAGAAAAATTTTGGACTTTAGAAATCTGTGTAGATAAAATGCCTTATTTCTTCTACCTGAATTACCAATGCAACCCCCCCCCCACACACACACACACAAACCAATATTTCTTCCTTCCTTCTTTAAAAACACACTAAATACCCACGTCCTTCCTGCCCTGGGTCACAACCACAAACAAGATGAGTCATGAGGAAGCTCAGAGACTGAGGGAGCCACAACACAGATATTCAAACCAACCTGCAGGCTGTAGTTAGGAAGTATCTCAAAAGGTAAGAGATGTTTCAGCCTCAATTCCTTCAACTTAAGGTGGATTAGGAGTGTGACACTGGTTCCAGTAGAATGAAAAACAATACTGCCCAATTGGGCAGGAGGTAGGATTTATTTACGATAATGTGTATTTAAAAGCAGTCTCTACCTTTTAATGGTTATACAAGCTCTTTGCTTACTTCTACAAGCACCCATGTTATCCAACATTAAAGATAACAATATGAAGAAACCCAAATTCTCAGGATACACCCAGATACCTGGGCTGGAGGCCAACCCCACCGGGTATGGTCTTTTTAGACACAGAACCTGTGATCCTAGCACTCTGGGAAGCTGAGGTGGGTGATTTGCTTGAGCTCAAGAGTTTGAGACCAGTCTGAGCAAGAGTGAGACCCTGTCTCTATTAAAAATAGAAAAATTAGGCTTGGTGCCAGCCATATACA
Source organism: Loris lydekkerianus (assembly GCA_963574355.1). Lineage (NCBI taxonomy): Eukaryota > Metazoa > Chordata > Mammalia > Primates > Lorisidae > Loris > Loris lydekkerianus. The sequence goes on along the minus strand of CAUYPK010115799.1, from coordinate 19,307 downwards.
CCAAGGCTAGAGGGCCTGAACCCAATCCAGTCCAGCTAAACAACGACAACTACAACAAAAAATAGCTGGGCATTGTGGCGAGCACCTGTAGTCCCAGTTACTTGGGAGGCTGAGGCAAGAGAATTGCTTAAGCCCAAGAGTTTGAGGTTGCTGTGAGCTGTGATGCCACAGCTCTCAACTAAGGGTGACAGTGAGACTCTGTCTCAAAACAAGAAAAAAAAAGAAAAAGAAAAAGAAAGTAAGAAAAACTAGCTGGGGGTCATGGTGAGCACCTGTAGTCCCAGCTACTAGGGAGGCTCTCTCAAGCCCAAGAGTTTGAGATTACTCTAAGCCAGCAGTTCAAGACCAACAGGAACTGTATTAAAGGGTCACAGCATTAGGAAGGTTGAGAACCACTGCTCTAAGCTATGATGCTGTGGTACTCTACCCAGAGCAACAGAGTGAAACTGCCTCAAAAAAACAACAAAAAACATATACACACACACACACACACACACATATACATACACATTAGTTATTTAACATAACTAATCCGGGTTATTTTTCTTGAAACTGCTTGCAACAAAAACAGGCTCAGTGCTCATAGCACAGTGTTTACAACACTGGCCACATACACCCAGGCTGGCGGGTTCGAACCCAGCCCAGGCCAGCTAAACAACAACAACTGCAACAACAAAAAATAACTAGCCAGGCATTGTGGCGGGCACCTGCAGTCCCAGCTACTTGGGAGGCTCGAGGCAAAAGAATCGCGTAAGCCCAAGAGTTTGAGGTTGCTGTGAGCTGTGACGCCAAGGCACTCTACTGAGGGTGACATAGTGAGACTCTTTCACAAAAAAAAAAAAAAAAAAAAAAAAAGAAAGAAAAGAAAAGAAAAAAAACATAAAAAAAATGTAAGTCCTAGGCACATAAGTGCTTGGGAAAAAAGAAATTAGCACAAGAAAAAATGAAAACATAAATAACTTTTTTTGAGACAGTCTCATTATGCCACCCTGGTAGAGTGCCATAGTGTCACAGCTCACAGCAACCTCCAGTTCTTGGGCTTAAGTGATTCTCTTGCCTCAGCCTCCTGAGTAGCTGGGACTATAGGCACCCACCACAAAGACCAGCTGTTTATTTTTTGTAGTTGTTTATTTAACTGACCTGGGCCGGGCTCAAACCCACCACCTTCAGTGTATGTGGTTGGGGTTCTAACCACTGGGCTATGGGTGCCAAGCCGTAAATGACTTTTTTTTTTTTTTTTTTGAGACAAGAGTCTCACTATGTTGCCCTAGGTACAGAGCCATGGCATCACAGCTCACAGCAACCTCAAACTCTTGGGCTTAAGCGGTTCTCTTGCCTCAGCCTCCCACGTAGCTGGGACTACAGGTGCCTGCCACAACACCCAGCTATTTTTTTGTTGTCGTTGTTTAGCTGACCCAGGCTGGGTTCAAACCCGCCAGCCCTGGTGCATGCAGCCAGCACCCTAACCACTGAGCTACAGGTGCCGAGCCTAAATGACTTAATTCTAATAAAAATATTTTAAAGCCATCTATTTTCACAGTGGCACATGTGGTCATCTCAATCTCCTATCTGTAGGGAAACTACTAGTCCCTTTAGTTGCAAAGTAATATTAGTACCAACCACTATCAAAAACAGAATCAGCAGGACAAGAAATGGGGGAAATGCTGGGTTTTCCAGGACTTGAGCACTTTCTAAGACTCAGGCCTTGTGGGTGCACAGAGCAGCCCCGGGACACACTAAGTATTGAGCTTTAAAAAACTAATTTGGGGGCCGTGCCTGTGGCTCAGTGAGTAGTGAGCTGGCCCATATACCAAGGGTGGTGGGTTCAAATCCGGCCCTGACCAAACTGCAACAAAAAGTAGCCAGGTGTGGTGTCAGGTACCTGTTGTCCCAGCTACTCAAGAGGCTGAGGCAAGAGAATTGCTTAAGCCCAAGAGCTGGAGGTTGCTGTGAGCTGTGACACCACAGCACTCTACCCAGGGGACAAAGTGAGACTCTGTCTCTTTAAAAACAAAAAAACCCAACTAATTTAGATCCCCGTCTACTGAGACCTGAGACCCAAGACCCATTTCGGGCACATGGCCTTCCCCCCTGCACTCCAGGGAGCACCGCCATGCAGCCCCCCAAGACCCTTCCACTGAGTGTCCTTCCACATAGGCCACAGGAGGCCAAGCCCCAAACCGGAGCAAAGTAAGAACTTCTGGGTAGTGTGTATGTGTTGGGGCGGGGGAGAACATGTCAGCAATAAAACCTCAGAGTCCTCCACCAACTTAGGGGTTCAGTTTTGTTTTGTGGTCACTGTTTCTTAGCAATAGAGGCCCAACCATAGAGGCCCAACCTACTGAAGGGTTAGGGCAAAGGATGTGGCTTCAAAGGCCTGGAGCTCCCCTTTTCCAGTGAAGAGGACACAGATTCCCTGGGCCTTCACTGCTAACCTCCCCCCTTCTTGGACTCCCTAGGGTGAGGAGGACTAACACTGAGCCACCAGGACACAAGTGGGTGGTGGGAGGCACTCAGAACACCCCAACTCCCTCCTCACCCAGTGGGATTTACTAAAACAGGGAGTGCTCCAGGGTCTCCAGCTGCCTCATTACAGGGCCCCCTCCCCAGGAGCCCAGCCTCTGGGCAGCCCTACACCAGGCCACACCAGGATACTGGGCTTAGCTGTCTGGTTTCTGGATTTTTTCCATGTGAGTATGTCCTGCATTAAAATAGGGACTAACATGTGGGATTTAGACAGTGGGGGAGGCAGGGAATATACAGGATCAGATTAATTTTGCTATAAACCTAAAACTACACAGAAAAAATAAAGTCTACCTTAAGAGAAATCATTAAGCTTAAAAAAATCACAATAATGACCAGACATAGTGGCTCACCCCTGTAATCCCAGCACTCTGGGAAGATGAGCCAGAGTGACTGCTTGAGCTCAGAAGTTTAAAAAGACCAGCCTAGGCAAGAGTGAGACCCCCCATCTCTACTAAAATAGAGAACTAGCCCACCAGGGTGGCGGGCGCCTGTACACCCAGCTACTCAGGAGGCTGAGACAAGAGGATTGCTTGAGCCCAGGACTTTGAGGGTGCTATGAGCTAACACACAACAGCACTCTACCCAGGGCGACAGAGTGAGATTCTGTCTCAAAAAAACAAAAACCAACCAAATTAAAACACACACACACACACACACACACACACACAATAAGTCTCTCTAGCTCTGTGACACACCTATTTTTAATCCAGGGAATATACCTACCAAACTCACGGCTCTCAAAATCCTTGCTGACCCCCACCATGAAGCCCCCCCATTCCAGAGTACCATTCGGGCTGTGGGACCAACACCAGGGTTGGCCGAACAGTGTCTGCATCCAGATGCTCCAACTTCCGTCCTCTTTCCATCTAGAGAGAACACTGATGCAGCCTGCTAGGTACATGGAAATTCATAACCATGAACATGAATGACCCCAACATCTGTTCCTCTATCTCCTGCTCCCTTCCACACTCTGCTCAGCTGAAGTCACCCTTAGCTCTGGCTAAGGTCAAGTTTAATGAGCACAGATGGACCCCAGAAGAGGCTGCCAGACAGCTGTCCTCAGACCAAGCTGCATACACACAAGCCCATCCTCAGCAGTCCCTCTGCAGCCTGCTCTTCCCAGTTGGGCAGGCACAATTCATGCAGAGCCTTCTGAACCAGGCTGTGCAGTGGGCAGTCACTCACGCACCCAGAAAGGGGCTATTGCTATGACCCTTGGGTGCTTGTGCAGTCAACAGACCCACTCCAATGTGAGCTTCCTTCTAAGCGTCCCTGTGGCCCTGTCAAATCCCTTTTCCCAGTCACACCCAAGTTGGGTTTCTTTTTACTCTGGCCCTAATGCTCTTCTGGTCAGGTCAGAGGAGACGAACTTTTGCTGTAAAGTGATAGTAAATATCTTAGACTTTACCGTCTGTGGCTTTCTGTCAAGGCAAATAACTCCGCCACTGCCACAAAACAGCCACAAAAACAGCCACAGAAAATGTATAAATAAGCGTGGCTATGTTCCTTTATAAAACTTTATTTCTGAACACTGAATATTACATAATCTTCATATGTCACGAAATATTCTTTTGATTTGTTGTGCTAAATTTATGAACACAAAAGCGAATCTTAGCTCATGGGCTACACAGAAACTGGAGGTAGGCAGGACTAGTCCTGTGACACAGAGTTCCCAGATCCCTTGCCCTAGCAGTCACTCCTTGGCTTTCCAACAAGACTACTGAGAAATAGGGCAAAGCAGAGGCCCCCGCAGCTGCCTATGGGAGAAAACTGTGCTGTCTTATTCTTCCTCCCACAGCTGGGAAAGCCCACCCTAAGGCAAACCATATCCCTTTCCCCCCACAAAATGATGATGATTTATGATCTAGACTGGTAGGATTTGGAGTGGGAGCTTTCTTAACTGACGGTAAAATGACTTAATACATATTTGCTACTTATTCTGGCCAGACACTGAGATAAGCACAGTGTGCTAATTTCCTTTTTAAATCTTAACTGGCTGGGAATGGTGGGAGGCCAAGGCAGGAAGATTACTTGAGGCCAGGAGTTTGGGATCAGCCTGGACAACATTGTGAGACCTTATTGCCACCAGGAAAAAAAAAAGTTTGTTTTTTTTTTTTTCTCTTTTAAATGCACCAAGCATGGTGGCACACACCTGTGGTTCTAGCGACTCGAGAAGCTAAGTCAGACGGATTGCCTGATTCTATAAATCCAGGGTTACAGTGAGTTGTGATAGCATCACTGCACTCCAGCTAGTATAACACAGGGAGACATTATCTTTTAAAAATAGAAAAGCAGGCTCAGCACCAGTAGCTCAGCGGCTAGGGCACCAGACACATACACCAGGGCTGGTGGGTTTGAATCCAGCCTGGGCCTGCAAAACGACAATGACAACTAAAATCAAAAAAGCAGCTCGGCAGGCACCTGTAGTCCCAGCTACTTGGGAGGCTGAGGCAAGAGAATGGCTTAAGCCCAAGAGTTGGAGGTTGCTGTGAGCTGTGACACCACAGCACTCTACCTTGGGTGACATAGTGATACTGTCTCAAAAAAAAGACTAAAGAGATATGAGGTCAGCCAAGCATGGTGGCTCACACCTGTAATCTCAGCACTCTGGCAGAATAGACTGAGCTCACAGGTTTGAGACCAGCCTCTAAAAATAGCCAGGCATTATAGCAGGCATCTATAGTCTCAGCTACTCGGGAGGCTTAAGCAAGAGAATTGCTTGAGCCCAAGAGTTTGAGGTTGCTGTGAGCTATGATGCCACAGCACTCTACTAAAGGCAACAAAGTGAGACTCTTGTCTCACACACACAACACACACACACACACACACACACACACACACACACAAAGAGAGAGAGAGAAATGAGGTCACGTAAAGGCACTGCAGTCCCATAGTCAGACAACAGAGGTCAGGGATCAATGTCCTACCTCCCTTGCTGAAGTTGCTGTTCGAAAGGTATGCTTGGATGGTGGCCTCACGGAGAGTGAGGGTCACATTGCCCATGTGCACCTGGGTGCCTTTAACACATCTGTATTTTTTATTTATGTCTGCCTTGATGTCAGTTACAGATTCCACAGTCTTGGCATCTAGATCCAAAAAAAAAAAAAAAAAAAAAATCACAATTTTGACCAATTCATAGTACTTAGTGAACTGTAATTTTAGACAATCTTCCAACCCAGTTACTATCACTGTATAATTGGTCAGTTTTTGCTCTTACCCTTGAAGCTTGCATTGGGGAAAATATGTGTGTCTGACAAGTTATACACAAAACTCAGGAGCTGGACACTGTAGTGGTCTGCATCTCTTGTGAAATTGAAAGTCAGTTTATGTCCTCCTCCAAAAGCAATTACAAGACGGGGGTCAGAAGTGTTCTCTTTACCACAAGAGCTGCTGCTGTTTAACACTTTTGCAGTTGGTGGCAGGTTAAAGGTTGTATTCTAGAATAAACACAATTACAACAAAACTCAATTAGAATGTAGGTTATTTAAAAAAAAAAAAAGGGGGGGGGGTCTCAGCGCCCATAGCATACTGGCTACAGCGCCAACCACATACACCGAGGCTGGCGGGTTTGAACCCAGTTCAGGCCAGCTAAACAACAATGACAACTGCAACAAAAAATAGCTGGGCTTTGCAGCGGGCGCCTGTAATCCCAGCTACTTGGGAGACTGAGGCAAGAGAATCACTTCATCCCAAGAGTTTAAAGTTGCTGTGAGGTGTGATGTCACAGCACTCTACCAAAGGCGACAGAGTGAGACTCTTGACTCAAAAAAACAAAACGGGGGGGATGTAGGTTACTAAAGAGATTCAAACAGTCCAAAGGAGAGAATCACTGTAACTCTGATGTAAACTCAGTTACATTTCAGGTATTACTGTTAAAGCAGTACTTCTTAACATACACACACACACACACACACACACACACACACACACACACACACAAAGGATTAGCATTACATGTCAGTAACAGACTGAAGAGTGTATATATAATGTAAAAGAAAGGTGACTTAATTATTCATATAATTCAAAATCTTTCCTTGAATATAATTTTAACTTACAACAGAATTAAAAACTAAAGTTACCTTGAAACAGAAAACAATTCATACTGGCTTCAGAGCAAGCTATATACTTAAATTTTTTAAAAAAACTAGTACAACTATTTTGCTATAGAAATGTTTGTTGAAAGAATGTCCCTTTAAACAAGGGAAGTATTTATTGCACAATTGTCTGAATTTAGTATTTATAAGCAAAATAAACAAGAAACAGAAAACCACCTTAATTGTCCATAAACAGCATGGGCCAGGTGCAATACGGCTTACGCTTGTAATCCCAGCACTCTGAGTGGCTGAGGCAGGTGGATTGCTTGACCTTAGGAGTTTGAGACTAGCCTGAACCAGAGTGAGACCTCGTCTCTACTCAAGAACTAGCCAAGTGTTGTGGTGGGTGCCTGTAGTCTCAGCTACTCAAGAAGCTGAGGCAATAATATTGCTTGAGCCCAGGAGTTTGAGATTGCTGTGAACTAGGCTGAGGCCACAGCACTCTACCCAAGGTGACAGAGTAAGACTTTGTCTCAAAAAACAAAACAAAACTGGGTGAGTTAAATGAACTATGGTAAAGCCATAGTTTTTAGGATACTAGCATGGTCCTATAAATAGAAACAAATAGATGAGGTGGCAAAGACATGTTTTGTGAAATAATAAAGCATATAACAGCATACAAACAATCTCATTTGTAAAACATAGCGTAACACAATGATATTTTAAAACTCCAACCACCCGGCCAGGCACAGTGGTTCACACTTGTAATTTCAGCACTATGGCACCATGGTACCCTACTAAGGGCAACAAAGTGAGACTCTGTTTCCAAAACAATTCAACCACCAAAGTCAAACTCCCCAAAAAGTGAAGTAGAAATTAAATAAAAAGCACTCAGACAAGTACTTATATTTTGAGACAATTTTATAAAACAAAATCTTCCCAATCTTCTGTTTTGACAGAAACCACATTTCTGTTTTCCTAGAGACCAGTACAAAAGAACAACAGCCCAGTTACTGGTACAATGTCCAGAGCTGTCTCAAGAACTACAGGTCTTCTGAGCAGTCCTGGAGTCCTTATGCCCCTGGAGTGGTAGTAAAAAGATTAGCGCTAACTGCTGTGAGCTGTGAGGCCACGGCATTCTACCAAGGGCAACAAAGTGAGACTCTGTCTCTAAACAAAAAAAAACAAAAAAATAGATTAATGCTACAAACATGGACATAGGAAAATGGTAGTTTCAACAAAAAAATTGAAAATAATTGGTTCACGGATATATTTAGAAGAATAAATATTAAATAGAATGAGTATGTGTATTGTCTATTAAAAGGTAATTAACACGGGAAAAAATACAATAAAAGCATGGTACTTATTTGTTAGAAATCTAAAAAATACAGAAAGCTTTACCTATCTTATAAAAACAAAGTTATTTTATTTTGTTTTATTCATTCATTTATTTATTTATTTATTTATTTTGGAGACAGAGTCTCACTCTGATGCTCTCAGTAGAGTGCCGTGGCAAAGCTCTCAGCAACCTCAAACTCTTGGGCTCAAGGGATTCTCTTGCCTCAGCCTCTGAAGCAGCTGGGACTACAGGTACCCACCACAGTCCCGGCTATTTTTACAGATGAGGTCTCACTCTGGCTCAGGCTGGTCTCAAAACTCGTGAGCTCAGGCAATCCACCCAACTCAGCCTCCTGCAGTGCTAGGATTATAGCCGTAAGGCTCGGCAACCAGCCGAGACAAAGTTATTATCATTATTATTTTAAAGAAACTACTAATGAACATTTTAATCAAACTAGCATCTGTATCAAACTGTTTACATATACATTTATTGGAGTATATAATTTATTTAAAGTAAATTTCTGTACATTAAAAATCTATATTCACAGAGCTACTTATTTGGCATGAAAAAGAATATAAGAAAATGTACCAACTACCAACTTACGAATAGGGGAGCAGTTAAACAAATTATGGTGGTTAACGAACTGAAGCACTGCATTGTGATTATAAAAGATACTCAGAAAGAAAACTAAAAAATGTATACTATAAAATAGTGACAAAATAGAAATGGTTTGTATGCTACAACGGCAGTCTCTGCACACATAACAGCACAGGTCACTTAAGATCCTAGAAGGAAAACGCATACTCGAAAAGAATGGCTTTACATTGGGGTTGTTTCTCTAAGGGTTATTTGAAATCATCTTCACACATACCCGAAGAGAGCAAGAAGTGCCCTGTGTCTCCTACCTGAGAGCCGCTCTTAGTGTCATAGTTCATCTGGAAGGCAGCTGAGAAGTCGGCCATTATGCAAACTGACCCGTTGCCATTTTTCACCTCAAATATTGCCAGTGCACCGTGCAGGAGGCCTGCCAATTCCAGGAAAGACAGCAGTCATCAGATACCTTTTTGAAAATACAACTGGGTACTTCCATTTTCTACAGCTGTAGCAGTAATGGAATTTTTTTCTTTTAGAGGCAAGAGTTTCACTTTGCCGCCCTTGGTAGAATATTGTGGCATCACAGTTCACAGCAACCTCCAGCTCTTGGGCTTAGGCAATTCTCTTGCCTCAGCCTCCTAAGTAGCTGTGACTACAGGCACCTGCCACACATTCAGCTTTTTTTTGTTCCAATTTGGCCGGGGCCAGGCTTGAATCCGCCACCCTGGGCATATCAGGCCGGGGACCCACTCACTGAGCCACAGGCACTGCCCTTTTTTTTGAGACAGTCTCACTATGTCACCCTTGGCAGAGTGCCGGGGCTTCATAGCTCACAGCAACCTCAAACTCTTAGGCTTAAGCAATTATCTTGCCTCAGCCTCCCAAGTAGATGGGACTACAAGGCTCCTATCATAATGCTGGGCTTTTTTTTTTTTTTTTTTTTTTGTCATTGTTGCTTAGCAGGCCCCAGGCAGGTTCGAAACCGCCAGCCCCGGTGCATGTGGCTGGCGTCCTAACCACTGAGATACAGGCACCAAGTAATGGAATTTAAGCCACAGTAATGGAATTTAGTAGAGGATTCCCCAGTGTTTCTTAAACCACTAAAGAACTAGACAGGTGGATTATGCAGGCTGGGTCACCTGGGGCTCTGCCCCTCCTGGCTACTATTCTGAAATTGTGATCGCTAAGCCCTTCTGATCAGCCAGCCCACTCAGCCTACAGCTGTCCAGTGCTCTATTTCAGGAGCCTCACCAGGAAGGTACATGCCAGGCTCTGGTCCAGCCTAAGCACACTATGCTCCATGTCTCCCCTGGTGAGCTTTGAATGCATCCCTCACCCTAACTGCTGGTCTTCTGCAAAAAATCAGTGGGGGAGCTAGCAGTTATCTGTCACTGTAAGTTTTTACATCTCACAGACTAGTGGTATATAGTGAGAAATGCCATGGACTCTGAGATCTTAGCTCTTCACCCAATTTCAGAAAGGTCATCAAGGCACAGTGATTCCACATAACCTGAACATGGCCGTGAAGCCGCATGCACATTACATATCCTGAAGTAAAGGCACAGTCTGGAAGCTCTTGGGCCTTCCAGCTTAACAGTCGTCACTGGCTCCTTCATGTTTCACTGCCCTGATAAAAATGTTTAGCAGCAAATGTAAACTGATCAATACAGTAGAGAACTTAGTGATTTTACAAAGAGTATGTTTCACTACATAGTTCTCACAGAGATTGGCAAAAACAAGCAAGCCACCACTGTGTAGTCAACCATCCAGACACGACATGCTGTCACTTGTCTCTGCTGCAAGCCAGGCACACCCTTTCAGTAAGCATCTGGCATATGACAGGGCTGGGTTTGAACCTCCACCCCTGGTATATGGGGCTGGCGCCCTACTCTTTAGAGCCACAGGTGCCGCCCAAGCATCTGGCATCTGGATTTGATCTGCCACCTGCACGAGCACGCCCTCCAATGACGTTCACATGCCTGCATTCTAATCTATCACTCTAAGGGTGAATATGACTCAAGCACACTGCAGGCAGCACACCAAAAGAAAACTCACTCAACTTTTCTTTTAGAATCCTATTCTCTGGCTAGGCGCCAGTAGCTCAGTGAGTAGGGGGTTTGAGCCCAGCCGGAGCCTGCTGCTAAACGACGACAACTGTAACAAGAACAATAGCCGGACACTGCGGCGGGCAACTGTACTCCCAGCTATTCAGGAGGCTGAGGCAAGAGAATCGCTTAAGCCCAAGAGTTTGAGGTTGCTGTGAGCTGTGACGCCACTGCACTCTACCCAGGGTGACATAGTGAAACTCTGTCTCAAAAAAAAAAAATGAGAATCCTATTCTCTAGGAAAGTAAATGACTCCAATAAACTCAATTCATCTTACCCTTCAGACTTTCACAAAGTAACATCTTTATAGCAACTACTAACCGAGCCGTCTACCAGAAACCCCACCTACCTTTCTCAAGCCTCTGGTAGAGGAAATACCAAAATCTACACCCACAAAAAAAAGCCGCTATACGAGAATGAAATAAACTATGCCATGTCCTGAATTTATTGTCTGTTTTGTCCTCTGCTTTTTAACTCACACCTGAAAATACCCTGGGGAATATAGTAAAAGTATTTTGGATGAAACAATATTACATTAAAAAACATAGAGGAGTCCATAACTTATCTTTGACACAGTAGGTTTTAAAAACAGGTTTTATTCCTGTCTGTGAGATGGCGCAGACAGACGTGACAAGTGCGCACAGAAGCACTGCAGATGGCCGTGGTGCTGCCCGCCCTGCCCACGGCCCTCAGCTGGGGGCTCTCAGAGCTCACATCCCTGTAGGCACAAGCAGGACACCCTGTGAGAGCACACACGTAGCTGCCCTTTTAGGTTTCCCAAATCAATTTTAAAAAAGAAGAAGGAAAAAAAAAAAAAAAACCTTACTGAAGACCCAAAACACTTTATTAGGAAGTATTTCACAATCATACAACTTTTTTATTTAGTAAATATGCTGAGGGGCTGCACTTCCAAACAACAACAGAAGTATTACCAAAATGTATTTAAAATAAGCTTCAGCTGCACTATATGCCACCGGTTACTCTGGAAAGGACCAGAAATTCTGGATTAAAATTAAAATAAGAAATTTATCACCAAAAGCCTATTTTGATTAAGAGAAAATTTCTAGGCTGGGCGCCTGTAGCTCAGTGGTTAGGGCACTGGCCACATGCACCGGGGCTGGTGGGTTTGAAAACAGCCAGGGTCTGCTAAAACAAAACAAAATAGCTGGACATTGTGGCGGGCACCTTTAGTCCCAGCTACTTGGGAGGCTTAGGCAAGAGAATCACTTGAGCCCAAGAACTGGAGGTTGCTGTGAGCTATGAAGCCACAGCCTTCTACCATGGGCAACAAAGTGAGACTCTGTCTCAATAAAAAAAAAAAGAGAGAGAAAGTATCTACAAAAGCATCAGAATACACAAATGAAAGAGACATAGTAGTATTTATGCTAGCAGTCAGAAGTTCTTTCAAAATTCCACCAACAGCAGCAATTGATGAGTTGAAATGATTCTGGCAATTTGGCAGCTGTGACAGCACAAGAGAGCAGCTGCTGGAGGCACCCCTGAACCTCAGCTCCCTGGTGGAGCTCATGCTCATGCAGCCCTTCCCTCAGACACACAGTCACTCCTCAAGGGATAACGTAAAGGAGTGACCTGGGCTTGTTCCTTCAAACACAGCCATTTGTATGAGTGCTATGCTCTGAAACAAGCGCATGAAGCTTCCACAGCATCACTAGCCATCCAACCTGAGCAGCAGCAATGCACGTGGGAACAGGGATTAAGTCCACTGACACCTCGGGGCTGCAGAGCAACAAGTGAGTGGGCCACCAGGGGGCACACAGCACTGACACCAGCTCAAGCTGTTTTCAAACATTCTACTCTGTGTATTTATCAAGTTCATCATTTAATCCCCAGTGGCTAACACAGAGTATCAAAAAAGTATTTAACAAGCATTAGGGCTAGGTGGCTCAAGGCCTGTAAAAAAGAAAAAAAAAAAAAAAAAAAAAAGTAAAGGGCATTATGGCCATTGTGGCAGTGCCTGTAGTCCCAGCTACTTACTCAGGAAGCTGAGGCAAGAGGATTGCTCAGGCCCGAGAGTGTGAGGTTGCTGTGACCTATGATGCCATGGCACTCTACCAAGGGCAGCAAAGTGAAACTGTCTCAAAAAAAAAAAAAAAAAGAAAAGAAAAAAGAAAAAAAAGTACTTAAGAAACATTTTAATGCACTTAGTTTATGCCAAGCACTGCTCTAAGCACTTTACAATAATTTAACTACTGTGACAGCTTCACAGACACTCATGATTGCAAGACAGCTACCTGTCTTGAAGGCCATGATGCTAGCAAGTGGTGCAGAAGCAGGTCTCGAAATGAGTTTTCTTTTTTCGGGAAGAGACAGAGTCTCACTTTGTCACCCTCGGTAGAGTGCCGTGGCATCACACTGCTCACAGTAACCTCCAACTCCTGGGCTTAGGCGATTCGCTTGCCTCAGTCTCCGAGTAGCTGAGACTACAGGTGCCCAACACAACACCCAGCTAATTTTTTGTTACAGTTTGGCCGGGGCTGGGTTTGAACCCACTACCCTCAGCATATGGGGCCGGCACCCTACCAATTGAGCCACAGGTGCCACCCTCAAAATGAGTTTTCTAACAGAACCAGTCCATGGCCTGGCTGCAGTGCACGCACCCTGTCTAAACCATTCAGCAGGCTGGGCAGAGGCTTATGCCTATAATCCCAAGGCTCTGGAGTCTAATGCAGGTGGAAATTAAGCTCATGAGTTCAAGACCAGCCTGAGCAAAATCGAGACCCTCGTGTCAACTAAAAATAGAAAAACTGAGGCAAGAGGATCTCTTGAGCTCAAGAGTTGGAGGTTGCTGTGAGCTATGATGCCATCGCACTCTACCCAGGGCAACAGCTTAAGACTCTGTCTTGTCTCAAAAAAATAAAATAAAAAATAAACCATGCAGCACCTGGTAGGTAAAGGAATATGCTACAAATGAGGAATCACTTGCTTTTGATATTAAAGAGATTACCACCTGAAAGAAGAAGTCAATAAATTTATTTTTAAAAAATTAATTTTCAGCTGAGTGTGATAGCTTGTACCTATAATCCCAGCAATTTAAAGGCCCAGAGTTCTAGACCAGCTTGAGCAAGAGTGAGACCCCATACCTATAAAAAATGAAAAAGGTAGCCAAGTGTAGTGGTGGCACCTGTAGTCCCAGCTACTTGGGAAGCTGAGGCAAGAGATCACTCCTCGTCCCCCCGGAGCTTAGGCTGCAGTGAGCTATGATGATGCCACTGTACTCTAGCCCTGGTGACAGAGCTAGACCTTGTCTCAAACACTCAAGGGCTGGGTGCCAGTAGCTCAGCAGTTAGGGCGCTGGCCACATGTCCAAGGCTGGTGGGTTTAAAACTTCTGGGGCCTGCTAAACAAGAAGAAGAAGAAAAAAAATAGCTGGGTGCCTGTAGTCCCAACTATTAAGGAGGCTGAGGCAAGAGAATCACTTGAACCAAAGAGCTGGAGGTTGCTGTGAGCTATGGCACCACAGCACTCTACTGAGGGTGACAAAGTGAGACTCTGTCTCAATTAAAAAAAAAATGCAATAAAATAAGGCTGGGCACAATGGTTCAGTGAGGCTCAGGTGGGAATATTGCTTGAGCTCAGGAGTTTGAAACCAGCTTGAGCAACAGTGAGACCCCATCTCTACTAAAAATAGAAAAAATTAGCCAAGCACCCATTACTTCTAGGTACTTGGGAGGCTAAGGCAGGAGGATCACTTGAGCTCAGGACATGGAGGTTGCTGTGAGCTAGGATGATGCCACAGCATTCTAGCCTGGGTGACAGACTTAGACTCTGTCTCAAAATAAATACATTTTTAAAAAGAAATAGGCAGGCTGTCTCGGTGGCTCACACCTATAATCCCAGCACTTGGAAGGCCAAGGCGGGTGGCAGGTGGATTGCCTGAGCTCAGGAGTTGGAGACCAGCCTGAGCTAGAGCAAGACCCCATCTCTAAAAAAATAGCCAGGCGTTGTGGCGGGCGCCTATAATCCCAGCTACTTGGAAAGCTGAGGCAAGAGAGTCACTTAAGCCTGAGAGTTTAAGGCTGCTGTGAACCGTGACGCCATAGCACTCTACCAAGGGTGACAAGCACCCGCCACAACGCCCAGCTATTTTTTGGTTGCAGTTGTCATTGTTGTTTAGCAGGCCCAGGCTGGGCTCCAAGCTGCCAGCCTTGGTGTATGTGGCCAGCACCCTACCCAGTGAGCTATAGGCACCACCCAAGTAAACTTTTTTTTTTTTTTTGACACAGAGCCTCAAGGTGTCAACCTGGGTAGTGTGCTGTTGCATCACAGCTCACAGCAACCTCCAACTCCTGGGCTCAAGCGATTCTCCTGCCTCCACCTCCCAAGTAGCTGGGACTATAGGCGCCTGCCACAACGCCCAGCTATTTTTTGGTTGCAGCCGTCGTTGTTTGGCAGGCCCAGGCTGGAGTCAAACCAGCCAGCTCAGGTGTATGTGGCTGGTGCCTTAGCCGCTTGAGCCACAGGCACCGAGCCTCAAGTAAATATTTTTTTAAATATTAATTTCCATAAGAAACCAGATCCTAGATTTTTATCTTGGCTTCATTTAAATCTAGTATATTTTTTAACCACTGATGCACAACCACCTATGAAGGTTTAAATGTGAAAAAAGACCAAGATGGCTGGGCACAGTGGCTCATGCCTATAATCCTAGCACTCTGGGAAGCCAAAAGTGGATTCCTTGAGCTCAGGAGTTCAAGACCACCCTGAGCAAGCAAGATTGAGACCCCATTTTTCTAAAAATAGAAAAACTAGTTGGTGTGGTGATGCATGCCCATAGTCCCAGTTATTCAGGAGGCTGAGGCAAGAGGATCCCTTTAGCTCAGGAGTTTGAGGTTGCTGTGAGCTATATGACACCATGACACTCTACCCAGGGTAACAGAGTGAGACTCTGTCTGGAAAAAAAAAAAAATGAGAGATAGGCTAAGATTCCATCCCATGCCCCATGCACTCAACCTCTAGAGCAGTGTTTTTCAACCTTTTTTTATCTCATGGCACACTTCAACCTATATTAAACTTCTGCAGCACACTTTAAATATGTTGATCCAAAAAATGAGTAAAAAAAATAATAATATACTTACTATGCTTTGAACTTCTGAGAACAATTTAATTAATGACGTTTAAAAGACTGAGGCACACCTAAGACTGATATAAAATTGGATGTTTCATTTATGTGCTACCACTTATATGTTAAGGAAGGGAAAATACACATTCAAAAACCACCAGAGTACAGCTGATCCGATGCTGCCGTGCAGAAGCATTGTGCAATGAAGTCCTGAGACTACACAGAGAAAGGAGGGCGAACACGTCCGGGTAGGTCTAACTTACAAATAAATCCCAAGTTAGAAGGCCACCAACACACTCTGAGCTCAAACCCAGTGAAGATTTTTGGCCTTCCACCTGCTTAAGTGACAAACTCCCACAATCAAGGGTAATATTAATTGCTATAAAACTTGTCAAACTTCTGAAGCAACAGTTCATTTGGAAAGGGAAGGAGGTCATGTAGTTGACATCAAGGGTTTAAGGGTCACATTGCACAATTACACTTAACTCCATGAGTCAAAACAAAGATTCAGTTCATAATTTCTGCATTTGCTACCAAATATTCCAAAAAACCCCACAGTGGCTTCAAGCAATTCCTAATCATTAATGTAGGAGAAATTAGTAATTTAAAGTCAGAATTTTGTTTTAGGAAAGATTCTTTCTGGTGAAGTTGCACATTAAAATAAATTTTAAGTATACCCAAATCCCAACTGTTAAAAGACCTTCTTTAAGAGTGAAATTCTAACATATAAGACACAATGAAACAGACATTAAAAAGCTAATCAGGGGGTGGCGCCTGTGACTCAAAGGAGTAGGCGCCAGCCCCATATACCAGACAAAAATAATTACATAAACTATTACAACAGTGAAAAATTATGGATTTTTAAATAAAAGAGTTTTAGGCTTGGTGCCTGAGGCTCAAGTGGCTAAGGTGCCAGCCACATACACATAAGCTGGCAGATTTGAATCCAGCCTGGGCCTGCCAAACAACAATGACGGGTACAACCAAAAAATGGCTGGGCGTTGTGGCGGGCGCCTGTAGTCCCAGCTGCTTGGGAGGCAGAGGCAGGAGAATCGCTTGAGCCCAGGAGTCGGAGATTGCAGTGAGCTGTGATGCCACAGCACTCTACCCAGGTCAACAGCTTTAGGCTGTCTCAAAAAATAAAATAAAAGTTTTAAGCCAGGTCAGGCTGCTCACAGCTGTAATCCTATCACTCAGGGAGGCAGAGGTGGGTGGAATGCCTCAGCTCACAAGTTCAAGGCGAGCCTGGACAAGAGGAGGATCTCATCTCTAAAATTAGGTGGGCATTGTGGCAACTGCCTGTAGTTCCAACTACTCGGGAGGCGAAGGTAAGAGGACTGCTTGAGCCCAAGAGTTTGAGGTTGCTGTGAGCTATGATGCCACAACACTCCACTATGGGTGACAAGGTGAGACTCTGTCAAAATAATAATAAATTAAACCAACTCACTACACCTGCTGCTGTGCAGTATTACAAGGCCTGAGCAAGGCTTCAAGTTTACTAATAAAATTAAGTTTATCCACTCTTGACAGGTCGAGATGGGTGAACTGCTTGAGCTCACAGGTTGGAGACCAGCCTGAGCCAGAGCCAGAGCCCATCTCTCTAAAAATAGCCAGGCGCCGGCTAGGCGCCTGTAGCTCAGCAGCTAGGGCACCAGCCACATACACCAGAGCTGGCAGGTTCGAAGCCAGCCCAGGCCTGCTAAACAACAATGACAACTACAGCCAAAAGCCAGGCGTTGTAGTGGCCACCTGTAGTCCCAGCTACTCGGGAGGCTGAGGCAAGAAAATCGCTTGAGCTCAAAAGTTGGAGGTTGCTGTGAGCTATGATGCCAAGGCACTCTACCAAGGATGACAAAGTGAAACTGTCTCAAAAAAAAAAAAAAAAGTTTATCCATGTCACTTGTTCAGTTCAAAAGTATTTTTTACACACTCAAGGCAAAAAAATGGAACCAAAATCTATACAATCTCAGTAACAGCATTTTAGAGTTGATTGGGACTTAAGAGATTAAATTTAAAAGAATCCCCTTCGGCCGTGCGATCTCACTGGCTCCACTTGGCAGATAAGTGGGCAGACAACGGCCGGCCGGCCGTCCGTCCGGACAACCCGGGTGTGTACCGGGGTTTGTATCTGTTTAACTTCCACCGACTTTGTCCTGTATCATCTTTCAGATCCTGGCACGTCACATAAAATCTTCCTATTTTCTGACAATACCTTAGAGGTGCGGTGGAAAAGGATGTCACAGAGAGGTTCCCCGAGGGCCTCCAATGACCACGGAGGCCCCAGCACGCTGCCCGCCGGAGGTCTGCAGAGCGACTCACAGGAACCGCTCTTCTAATGCTGCTCTCTAGAAATGAGCGCTGCTCCCGCAAGCCTAAAGCCTAGTTTCGCCTTGTTTCGGTTGCCACGGAATCTCGGAAGACCTCAGCCGTAACTTCACACCACCGTAACATAAACGGGAATTCACACACTTGCACTGCCGTGCCGCAAAGAGGCGTCAAGTCCAAGTACCGAGCGGGTACCGCGCCGCCCTCTCCGTTTCCTCCCGGCCAATACCCACGTCGGGAGGGGCTCGACCGAGGTCACCCCCAGCCGGACTGAGACGACTTCAGTCCCCGCCGCCTTCGAGGGCGACCTCGCCGGCCCCACTTGCCAGAGAAGTAAACGGGCAGCCGACAGCCGCCCGGACAGCAGCCCCCTAAACTCCACACCGCAGAAGAGAAGGGGCTCTGGGACTGAGCGCGAACACCAGACCCCAGAGAGGAGCCAGGTCCCCGCTGGGCTGCTGGGCCGCCCCTGAGCCCCTCCGCGGGCAGGACCCGCAGCCCCGGACCCGTCCGTCCCGTCGTCCCGGCCCCCCAGCCCCGACCCCGCTACAGCCCCGTCCGTGCCGCAGCCTCCGGGTCCCCTCAGACCCCCAGCCCCTAGCCGGCCCCGACCCCTCACCGAGCAGCAGCAGGAGCAGCGGCCGCCGGGCGCCGCCGGGGACCGCCATGGCGCGAGGCGGCCGAGGCCGGTGCGAGGGCCGGGCGGACGGCGGTTGGGTCGCGCACGGCCGGGGACGAAGGCGGGAGAGGCGCGGGCGCGGGGCGCTACGAATGGCGGCGGCGGACTCCACCGACTCTAGAAGGCCCGACCGCTGCGGCGCCCGCTCCAAAGAGAACCCGCGGCCGGCAGCGCCAGGCACGTGAGCGGCGCCGCGCCCGGTGGTCACGTGACACGTCGGATCTCGCGAGAGCGCGCACGGGGCCGCGACCAGCTCCCCCGGACCCCCTGCGTCCTGCGCCCACCTTGGCTCGTGACCCAACGCGGCACGTGACCGCTGGCCCATGTGATCCGGCGGGGCCGCCCCTTGGGCTGCCGCTGGCGTAAGAAAGGGAAATAGGTTGGGGCCCTGGGAAAGGAAGGAGAGGAACCACTGAGGGGAAAGTGCTCGGGGAAAGTGCGGAGGCCGGAGTGGGGCCCGGCTCTCCTGCCCCGGGCCGGGCTGCTCATCCGCCGCGAAGAGCCCGGCCTTTCCCTGCCCCTCAGGGCGGTCCCGGGGGGGGGGGGGGGGGGGGAGACCCTATGGCGCCCCGCCGGCCCGGGTGGGGGCGAACGGGCGCGGATGCCCCCGTACAGTTAGGGTCCC